>JAOTQW010000023.1:2098533-2113087 GCA_026260075.1 Sisor rabdophorus
ACCTTCTTGTTGTGAGGCGACGGTGCTAACCACTGCGCCACCGCGCCGCCCTAAACTAGCAATCAATTAAGAGATTCTTAGAATTTCAAAATTAGTTTCAAATGACCAAATAGTGCAAAAATTGTGCAGTAAAAGCCTGACTTGCTTTTGACACACATTTTAACAGGCTCTAAGTCATGAGGTTGGCTATGTAAAAGGATTCTTGAAAGGAATGTTTGTCTTTCTGTTTCTACGTTTAGGTCTGAACATATTTTAGACATACGCACTGATACGGTTTTATGCAGGAGTTTAGTGCATGGTGTAAGAATTATTGTCCCTTGTGTAATTGTATTGTCCCTTTTCTTTTAGTAACTGCTAGATCATTCATAATTGTCTTATTATTTTGGAAGTGCGTGCGAAATCTTGCTTGCAGCATCTTTCCTGGTATGTCTATTTGTGGTTGGAATGAAATTTCCACTTGCAAAGTAAAGAAAACCAGTTTTACTGAGAGAGAATCACAGGGAAGTCATTGCTTTGGCTCTGTAGCAGTTTCCATTTTAGTGTTTAATAAAGCAGTACCTGAAAACTAAAAAGTTTCATTATAATTGTGCAAAAGAAAATCTCTCCAGATATTATCTTGAAATATCTTTTTAAAAGTGTAAATATTGTGAAAAGACATTGGTTCTAAATGCATAGAATGCAAAAAGGAGGAAAAAGAAAGGACAGAATAATGATGATACCTCACAATAGTGCAAACCCCATGGAAGGAAAGACCCACACCCACACACCCACACCTCAAGTAAGCGTGCACAAAACAGATGCATGATTGCAGATCACTGAAAAAAACTACTACTCAGGAATATCTGTTATTTGCCTACTATATCTATTATAATCAGGAGCTTGAAAAACACATTGGTCGACCTGCTGGAAATACCATGTGCAACAAAAGAAAGGAGGAGAAAAAGAGAGACAAAAAGAACACAAAAAAGAGAAATAGCAAAAAAACCAACCAAACAAACAAACAAAAAAAAAAGAGATCAACTGCGTGAGATATACACACTTGAGAGGAATGAACAGGAGGTCGCATTCCTGACTCTGCTGCTGTGGCTTGCCCCATGCTTAACTATGTCTTCAAAACAGCCTGTATTCTTCAAGCTCTACACTTCTGCACACACGAAAGTCAAGCCCTCTCACTGATTTTAGAAATGCCAGAAGCTCTCTGTACAACTGGGTCAGCAAGTCATCAACATCTGTATCCATTATCTTACTAAAGTCTGTCATCATGAGGCTTAATGTGTATTATTTTTCCTTAAACCACAAATATCAGGTTTTAATAAAAACACCAGTGAAACTTTTGGGTTCAAGCATAAAAAAAACACAACTTAGTAACAAATTACAGCCTTTTCTATATCTGTATCCCTTTAGAGATCTAAAGACTATGATTAAGTGCTTTAAGATGATGTGTAGATAAAAACCTTGAAATACTACTACTGCATTTGCAGCATGTGTACGTGCATGTTTTAACTTCTGTGCATTCTCATGTGGGCTTTTTTTTGGTTTACACACTCACAGCTTGCTACCCTTTATGCTCACTGTAATTGACATATAAATATTTCCACTTTTCTTAAACTTGAGCAGTTGAAAATAAGTGACTTTGCTTATAGGCTTAGCAATGGCAGCTTGGTGGCACTGCGATTTGAACCCATAAACTGTATGATCAGCATTCAAACACCCTAGACATTAGGCTACCACTTTCTCTATTAATTTTGCACTCAACTGTTACATTACTGCACACCTGCTTTGGGAAGCTGGTTATGCTGCATGCTGCATATATTTATCTTTAAAATAGACTAAGTAACAACCTTTTTTGTAAATTTTGTTACTCAAGATTTGGAATTTTTAGTACAGAGAAACACATTCAAATAAACGTGATGTCAACAGGGTCAAGCTTGTCATGCTTGTTTTTTAATACATCATCCAATGCTTCTGTAGGACAATTTAGATGTAGTGACAGGCCTGCATGATATTTACACAAAAAAGCTCCATGCAGCCTACAGACAGTGTAAATAGCAGAAACTGAACAGCTGGTCAAAATTGCCTGCAAACTATCCAGCTGAAAAGAAGACCTATAGGAATCATGGGGTGAAAGGTTTGGTGTCTAGACTGTGCAGATTCCATAAGTTCCAGCCAAGAGGACCGAATGTGTGTATGGGGGTTGTGTGTGTGTGTATGTGTGTGTGTGGTGGGGGGGGGGGTTGGGGAAAGCTGGGTACACTTTAAAAAAAAAAAAATCTAATCTAAATCCTGCATTGTTATGAGGCCCCCTGGTGGCCTCTGAAGCAGCTAGTTACTGCTTATATATATAGATCACACCTATAAACAATGCTTAATTTCAACAAGCAATTCCACGTACACGAGCTACACTACATTTTACCTGAAAAATAATCCCTTTTTTTCTTAAAAAACTTTTAAACAAAAAAAATAAGGAAAGAATGAAGAGGTTTGATTGGCAAGATGCAGAAAGTGAGGACTGCCAGTTCTGCAATAAGAACTAGAGATTTATTGCAGAGGAAAATAAGAGTACAGTGCAAAACCAATATTTATATCAGTTTTATGTTTATGTTTGACAGTATGGTTTGGTAAAGATCCTTAAAAAATAAATTTTAAAAGATCTAACTGAAAAGCTTGTTTATGTTTAGGTGCATCTTCTAACATGAATTCCAAGGACAATTTACTTTAGGTCTAGAAAAGATCCTGGGAGTAAAACTGTCTTAAAAGTTGAACAAACAACTGTCAGAGAAATGATGAGAAAGGACAAATCTAAACTTGTAGCAAGTTATAACTGCATAATAAAAAACAAAAAAGTGCAAAATTCAGTTTTTTTTCTTGGTCAACCCTCGAAAAAAGGTTTAATATGGCGTGTCGTTAATTTTAACATGTTTTTAATCTACTAATTATCTTGCAATGTTATACATAATCTTTTAGCCTAGTCTAACAAAACAAAAATACTATTTTTAGTTTTTGTAGTTTATTTTTAGACACATTATTTATCCACTGCATTTTTAAAGCTTTAGTGCTTTTAGTTTTAGGATATAAAATCCATGCATGCACAGATCTTAAAATAAAAAATATAACAAATCGCTGCAGAAATCCAGGTAGTCTACACACATGCAGGTAAATCTTACTGTACACCTTTGACTTGTAAATTAAGCTGTGTTCATTTGACTGTTTCGTCGGATGCAGCGGTGCAACCTAACAGGTCTTTGCTTGTCCCTGTGCATTGTATGTGAAGTGTGAACCTGCTTGGTGAGAGAAAACTTCAGCCAAGAAGAGTCTCTTTAGTAGCAGACCAAATGCTTAAGCTCCCCTACCTTAACATAAGCACACAAATATCCTGACAAAACAGTAAACCAGATTTGAAAACGGCACAAAAAAGGCAACGTGAATAACCCCCTTCTACCTCAACACCACTTTACAAGAAGCGCTGCTCGCTCTCTGCCTACTGGCAGCAGGTTTTGTTTGCCCAACCACCCATGAAAGCCTGCATTTAGTTGCGCAAGAGCGGATCCAAAAATCTGACATCTTTTTGCCTGCCATGACAACAAGTATGTTATGGGAAGGAACTGATGAAGACAGCCGCGCTCTGCGTACGTCCTGAACAAAACAGTGGTGTCAGCACTGACCCTGTTATCAACCATACACGGCACAGACTGTCGATGGACATAACAGAGCAGGATGTGAAGCCAGTCAGGGAAAGAATGCACATTTTTTGGAAAATCAGGGCACACAGTAAATCCTCACTGATATTAAATACTAATCAGTGGGTTTATTTTTAAATCTCTATTTCTACCTTTAGATAATCCATAACTCTTTAACCACATGAAGTTACTTATCTATTCTTTTACATAAAAAGAATTCTTAAATTGGACTGGTCAAATGGTGTCGATTTGAACTAATCTCTATGACAGCAGTAGTACCAGGATTTTGAAATAGTAATGTTACCTGTTGCTATAGAAAAGTTTTATCTTTTGTAGTTTTTATTTACATTTTTAAAGAGATTTTCGCCAACAGTGCTTGATACCAATCAGTAGTTCAAGACAAGATCAACATAAAAAATATTGTAGGATTTTTACTTATTTTATATCTTGTAGGTGGATAAAAAAGTGACATTTGCATGGGGATTTTCACATCTGCCTAAATGCAGCTGATAACATAAGTTAACAGGGTTGAAGACAATACATATTTGCCTAGATGAAGCATTAAAATATTTTTCTTTAAACAGGTTGTGAATTAATCATAAAAGGTTACATGGTATTCCCCTAACCAATCTGACAAAATATTTCATCTCATATAAAAACAATAATGATACAAAATAGATAGTCTATTCTGACATCCTGACTTCCCAGTCTCCTGCCACAAAATGTAAAAAAAATGGAGAACTTCAAGACAAAAAGGAACCTAAATAAGGCACTAAAGATTAACTTCCTTACCATGAACGGCAAAAACGTTGCAGGGTTGTGGTCCATGGCGTGACGAGTCCCTCTTCCCTCCGCTTTTGATGAAGTTCAGAGCAGGCAGACTTGGCCTACGTTGGTCACCAACAAACTTCCCTGGCTGCTGCCCCATAAGGGCAGGATGCCAGGCCGGAGCCGGGAATCACCACCGATTAGGTCACTATTTCGGCAAGGTGAATCCAAAGGTGACTCAAAAAGATCTGCTTTGATGTAAAGGCCACATCAATGTTCAATGTGGCTTATGATTGTGTGATTCCAGCATCCAGAAACCCTGAAACGTGAATTCTTTCCCTGTCCAGCAGAGCCGCAAGGCCGACCGCCTTTGTTATTTTTAATCATGAATTCATGTAATCGAGAGGTGCTGACTTTTAGATGTCGCCACATACGGGAGGACAAAAAGCGAATGGTAATATCTAATCATCCTACTATTAAAAAAAAAAGTAACAAAAATGAGGATGTAAACTACATTCTGCGCTTAAAAAGCGGAACCTAAATCATATTTAGTACATTATTAAAGTTACCAGTTCTCTAGTAATGCATAAGGCAAATCGGAGGACTTGATAAAGAAGCATACTTATCATCACGCTTGTTTAAAGACTCGTCATGAGAACATTTCTACAGGTCATAATAAAATCTGTGGGAGCAATGATTCGATTACGGTCAGTACATAGGGTACAGAAAAACTGCAATCAAGATTTATAGTCTATTTAATGTGTGTTAGTTATATGGATTGAGGATACAACTATTGGTCAACGTCAGTACCTTTAAACTAACAAAAATTAGACATAAATACAACCTTTCAGTGTTCTGAAGTTTAATGACTGGGGCATTTAAAGGAATGTGGTCAGTTCACACTGCATATTAGTGCATGTCATGTAATTTTTATTATTTATAATTACTCTAAATTGTTTGTGCAAATAATAAAGCCATTATTTAAAGTGTCTACCTGCGCTACAAATAAACACCTGGTGATGTTTAACGTTATATAACTTGACATATCAGTACTCACCTACTTAAAAAAAAAAAAAAAAAGAGTTTAATGTTAAAGAGGTTTTATTAGCATCGCCTAGCTAACAGGTCCTCGCTTGGCAGCTTCACTCGCTAGTTAGCTAGTCAACAACAGGTTAACTTAGTTGGCAAGTCTTCTAAACGAGTCACGAGCACGACAAACCACTGACGCCAACCCGAACTCGACAAAGACTTTTTAAAAAACACACACACGGTTTTATTATCTGCTGCCAAAATTCCTCTCTTCGACTTCCGTGTCCGTCGCTCACTCTCTCTCTCTCTCTCTCTCTCTCTCCCTCACGGGCTCCAGATAACGTTACACCCGGACCTGAGGCACTTCAGCACTGCTACTCAGACTGACTTCTTTCGCGTTTGCTTAAACGCTGTCAGGTTGTTTCTCTACACAAACTATCCGCACCAGTATAGTGCACACACCTGGTATAAACACCTTTGTTTGTAATTAGTATCTCTTGGTGTTAAACGAAGTTTTGAGTACCAAATATCTATCGAGTAGTTGTCGACGAAGGGGCCGCCATATTTCCATACGCAAGGTGGGTTGGTTCCTGAAGAGGGTTGCGTCTGACGTCATGACGTCTGTTTCTTCCGCCAATAAAAAAAATCTCAAAGAAAATTCCTAATGCTGTTGGAATTAAATATTTTTTGATTGTTCTTTAAAGAGAATTTATGATAGTATTATACAGTTACTATACTTTTTCTGTGCGGAGTTTGCATGTTGTCACTGCGTTTGCGTGGGCTTTCTCCGGGTACACCGGTTTCCTCCCACGGTCCAAAAACATGTACATTAGGTTGATTGGTGAAAACCCAGCAAACGCGGGGCGAACCCAGAAAGCATCGTGTCCCATAATATGCAGTCATATAACAAGTCGTTTCTCTTTTACATACACTACAGTTATTATTATAATACCAAACAATAATCTTATCACTATTTGGTTATTAACTGCACTGTTTAAGAAAATAAATCCTTTTAAAAAAATTAATACATTTTGTTTCAAAGGGTTCAATAATTTGTTATGCTTGTAATAATCACAGCAACAATCACATATTACTGCTGCTGTAAGGTAAAGATTTCGTGCTATACGTAATAACAACTAACTACCACAGGGGGCAATGTTCATCCTATGCTTGTACAGCTGCCCTCTAGCGGAAACAATTCCTATTTTCATAAAAATATTCAGTTATCTTCTATACCCGCTTATTCTCTAACTTGGGATGGGGGGGGGGGGGTCCAGCCATAGGTCCCCCCTTTACCCAGACCTATGACAACCCTGGCTGTATGGGACAAGACATTAACATCAAAAATAACTATTTCTACAAAGTTTCCACACCATTGTTTATTAAATCAGGTTGATATCGGCACAGGGTGGTAAATGATGGAAAAATCTGGGCTGGTTGTTATAGAACGAAAATTACTGCCTTGGGAGCAAAATCGTCCTGGTGAACTACAGCTCAACATTTTCTTGTCATGATATAATAATTTGCTTTTTTAGACTTTTGAAAAGTCTAGACAAGATCTTAAAAAATGTACGATTTATATAAAGAAAAATGTGAAAAGTACATGTTCATTTACAGGCACTGGTTAGTAAAGTTTTACATGGTCCATAATTTGTACTTTTTTTACAGGATAGATAAAAAAAGGTCAGTTTCTTAACATGACTTCCCCATGTACATGCTGTCAACTGTGAGCATCCTAGCCCTCTAGGTCAAGAAGCCGTTGCCGTGTCTCCATCACAATTTCTTCTTTGATTTCTGGTTTTAAGACGTCTTTGATCTGCAAAGGAATAAAAAATTTTTTTTTTTTTTTAAATGTTGCTATAAAATCTAATAATTTATTGTGAGGCACAACTTAACATCAAAAGTTTGTGGACATCTAACCATCATAAACGTGATTTTAAAAAGATCCAATTCCATGTTTACTCCACTGTTTTGCTGTTTCATTAAGCGGACGCGTGCGCACACAAAGTGTATGTAGTACCTGGTGTCTCAGAGAGGAGTCATAGCAGTAAAGCATGCTGGTGTCATAAAGCATGACTTTGTGGGCTGCCAGAGCCAGTATACAGTTCCTCAGTCGGGAAATTACTTCCCGGTCTGGAAGAGGGACGGGCTTAAAAAAAAAATCATTTATTTATTTAAAAATTATAAATAAATCTCATAGAGGAACTTGGTAACCATAACAATATTTAGGAACACAATTACAGATGATATTCTTCCTACCTCAAGGCTTGTGTAATACCCTCCTGCCTCTTCATCCTGATGCCCCGGTGTGGGGTAAATCCAAATATAGCCATTGTTTCCGAGTATTACAGATGCTCCACACGTCAGATTGTGAAAATGGGTTTTCTGTCTCTTTATAAGCGAGGGTGAGACGTGTACAAACACACCCTGACCCAGCTAATCAAGACAAACACACAAAAGTTGGTTTGCTTTCAAAATTAACTAATTTTTAAAACCTTGTGCTAGTCATGGGATCAGATAACGCAATTCTTTCAAGATGTCAGATACTACAGTGGACTTACAAATGGATTTAAAATTAGCCCATGATATGCACACTACACGTTTGGTGTTCTTTGCTTATGACTGGGAATTTAAATCCTGTTAAAATTCAAAGACATCTTAATTTATATTGCTTAATCATAATCCAAGTGCAGCTATAGAACAGTACTGATAACGACAAAGTCTTCAAGCAAATATAAGAAGTAGTGTTTAATATCTTTATCTCAGCTAACCTTCCCATACTTCAAGCTCCGTGTGTGAAGCGAGAGAGCTCCATCTGAAAAAACAGATTGGACCTCTGCCTGAAATCAAGTCAAGGAAACTATGACATTTAAAGCACTAACATAAAAAGTATGTTATAGTCTAGAAAGGGGTGGGCAATCTCGGTCCTGAAGGGCAAGTGTGCTGCAGAATTTAGCTCCAATGTGTCTCAACACGCTTACCCATAAGTTTTAAGTAAACCTAGTACGGTCTTGATTAGTTGGTCCAGGTGTGTTTGATTAGGGTTGAAGCTAAACTGCAGAAGACACCGGCCCCTCCGGGACCAGGATTGCCCACCTGCGGTCTAAGTGATCATGTCTCCGTCTGCAATCGCATATTTCCATACTATATAGTATGCAAGGTAAGTAGTATGTGTGAATCCTTAGTACGCTAAAAAAAACAGTAAGCAAAAAATTCCCCAGATAGCCTAACTACTTTTGGCATATGTAGTAATTTTTTTTTAATTGTCGAATTTTACTTTGCCTAACCATACGTATTAGCCAAAAAGTATGCACTTACTTAAATAAAGTACATACTGAAAGCATACCAGATACATTGTAAAACACATTTATGAGGATACACTAATAAGGTCCCCTTCTTGAAGGTAGTCTCTCATGGCAAGTTCATCCTCTGCTGATCGCCTCCTCTGAAAAAGTTACATTTAAAAGTAGTCAGAAATGATACGTCACTTGCATGACCCCTGAATCACCACCAGAGGGAAAATCCATACATAACATCCGTTATACCACTGCTGCCGATTTCTTAACTCAACAGATATTGACACAGATTTATAAATGTGCTTGCTAGTGTTTCCATAGTAACACCATACATACCAAATAATTTGGAAAATAGTCCACATGGACAGGTTAGAAACAGGTATTAATATGCTAAAGTTCTATATGAGAGTGTGTATTTAGTGCTTATATATGAATAAATAAAATTTGGATGCGGAACAGCAATGAAAATAACAGACAATCATCTTTAATTATTTTCCTAGAACAGCAGATTCTTAAAAACTATTGTACTAACTAGCTCTCCTCCAGGAAGATTGACGGAAGACAAAAGCAATACGGAATCCAATCGAGAGTTTGTCTCCACTTTCCAGCGTTTCTGCTGAACCTAATAGGTCACATGAAAAAAAAGAAAACATCATTAATATTCACCTTAAGCCAGGGGTGTCCATACTCAGACTCAGTCCTTGTGAGTTTAGCTCGGTATAGTCACACCTTACAGATAGGAGTGTTGAGGCAAGTTGGAGCTAAACTCTGGGACCTAGGCCCAACAGGAGTCTGGACACCCCTGTTTTAAGCGGCTTATGACTGGCAAATAATGCTTCCATATCCAGAAGATGTTTACAAACCTCGGTGATCCGCCCAACAACCACATCACCGACTTCACCATTGAATCTACAAAAAAATATATATATATCTCAATTGGAACCATGCATGATTTTAAAGAGTGTGAAGTGGTGACAACAGGCTGGGATGTGAACTTCTCACCTGGTCTTTAATGGTCTCACACATATGAGTTTGTTGACTCGCTCGACTTCACCAGCCACAGAAGCAGTGAGCTTTTCATCGTCCATGTACGTTCCATGGCCTCTGAAAGACACAAAATAAATAATAATAAAATAAGCAATTTTTTTTAAAAAAGGCATGACATTGTGTTTGTTTGCCTTTACAGTAGATTGTAGCTTTGCTATTAAATGATAAATATGTGGTTATAGACATAACTAACAGGTTATAATACCACAAAACATTTAGCAAGAAAAATAATGCTTTAAAAAATAACTATTAGACAAGCACATGCTGTTGTGACGGTGCTGCAGTTTAAGCGCCTCACTTTCCCCCCACTGCTTCACGCTTACCTCATAAACCCGGTATCTGATGTGATTACGTCCCCGGGAACTACTAAATGTTTACCGTCCGAACTAGAATGAGAAGCCGGCGTTTGTTTTCTCGCCGGTAACCTCATTTCCACGGCCATGCCTGACTCACAAGAGTGTATTGGGTAAAATGGCCGGGTGACTGTTTCTAAACACAAATACCGCCATCTATCTGCGGCTAGAGATGCTACAGGTTGCCATAATTCTTCTTCTTCTTCTTCTTCTTCTTCTTCTTCTGGGTTTAATAGCGGTTGTCAAACCAGCTTTTGGAGCAAATTCGCCACCTATTGCCCATAGGAGTGAGTGTTTGTGTGGTAGTTTGTCTATGTGTGGCCCTGTGATGGACTGCTGACCTGTGATTTTGCCCTGTGTGTGGGGATAGTCCCCAGCAGGACCCTGTGACCCTGAATTAGGTAATAAGCAGGAATAGAAGATTAATGAATGAATGAACTCATAAAATATTTTGTGTTTCTTCGGTTTTTATAGCCACTCTGTTGAGGACACATCAATTCTTACTTTTCATTCATTCATTTATCTGCCTGCTTCCGGCAAGAAGTTACACTGTGGACAGGTCGCCAGTCTATTGCAAGGCCACACATAGATTAACAAAAACCAATCAACCTAATGTACAACTTTTTGAACTGTGGGAGGACACTCCTGGTACTCCGGTACTCTGGTACTTGCTATTTGATGAAGCTCCACTCATCCCAACAGATGTGAGACATCTCTTCATCCAGCGCCAAGAGTGTCAGTGAGATCAGACACTTACGTCAGGTAAAGAGGTCTAGGGTGCAGCCGGCATTTGAGTTCAATCCAGAGGTGTTTGGTGGTGTTAGGATCAGGTCTATATGCGAACACTGGTTTCTTTCAGTCTAACTGTTGTTTTTTTCACAAAATAATAACACGGCATGTGATAATGGAGCTCAGGTGGCTTTGTGCTCAGGGTCATTGTCATGCAGGAACAGTGTTGAAGTCCCTCAGTTCCAGTAAAGTAATAATGTAAAGCTACAACATACAGAAGCATTCTAGATAACTGTGTGTTTCCAGAGTTGTAGCACAGTTTGGAGAGGAACCACATATGGATCTGATGGTCAGGTAAACACAAAATTTTGGAACTATATTGTATATAATACAGAAAAAATATGAGTCAGGACTGTGTTTAAAGTGATCTTGCTGAAACTGTTGAACATATTTGAATAAAATGTAATGGATGTGATAACTAAATGTTCAGAATTGATCAAACAAAAACAAACAATTATACACAACATTCACATCTATTCTAAGCATTTTAAAGGAACTGATTAAATGAAATACACAAGTTGTTTATTTGATTCTTTTTTTTCTCTTCCACGACAATGCGCTATATTTAATTCCTGTAGGTGGCGGTAGACACAGAAAGTTTTTTTGCCAACCACTCTAAAACGTCCAGAAGAAAGAAACAAACGTAACCTAGAGATCGCGGTGATTTTTTAAAAAGTTATTCTTCTTAGTGGCAACATGGAAGATGGCAATGATTCTTCTTCTGAGAAGAAAGATTTCGGCAAGGCGCTTTGCATCTTAACAGGAGCGTCCAAAGGTTTCGGTAGATGTCTTGCGCAAGAAATGTCAACGCTCCTAAAACCGGGTTCAGTTCTCATTCTGGTTGCCAGATCTGGAGATAAGCTGCGGGAACTGGAGGCCCTTTTATCCTCGGAGAGGGACGGCTTGGTTATTCGTTGTGTGGTGGCAGATCTGGGGCACAAAGATGGCGTGGAAAGTGTTATAGGTGAAGCAAGAAAAATACCCAGCTCTGATTTCAACAAACTCTTCCTGTTTAATAACGCAGGTAATCAGATAACCTATAGATTATAAATGTATAGCTCCTTATGTAAAATAAATTTAATTTAATTAGTTTTTGATTAGTCACAGAATCCTAGTCTATCCTGTAAATAAGTGATACATTATAATCTCTAAATTACCTACAGTACCTAAAAGATAAAGCATCATTGATGCCTAATTGTGAATTTATGAAATGTGAATCATTTTGTGGATATGGTTCCCCTTTTTAAAGCTTGTCTAGGTGATGTCTCACGCCACGTCCGAGGTTTCACTGACGTGAAAGAAGTAAACGAGTACCTGTCGATGAACGTGAGCTCGGCGCTGTGTCTCACTGCTGGGATCCTGCAGTTGTTCCCAGCTGATATGGGTTTGCACCGCTGCATAGTCAACGTAAGCTCTTTGTGTGCTCTAGAGCCATTTCCATCATGGGTGCTGTACTGCACTGGTAAAGCTGCTCGGGACATGATGTTCCGTGTGCTCGCCAAGGAGGAGTCTGATCTCAGAGTTCTTAACTATGCTCCAGGTAAATATGTAACACAGACATTTTTGTATACCGTAATCCTGTGTGCTGGTAATTAACTATTAATTATAAAAATAATTTTTTCTTACAGCACAAAATAAACACATTCTTTGCAAATCCCAGCTTAGGCGAGCACAAGTTTAGCCATGATACAGCACCACCGAAGCAGAGAGCCTTAAGAGGCCTATCAGACTTATTTGTTCAATTAGAAATCAAAAATGGTCTGCATATTCCCATTAATCTTCTTCGTCTCTTCCATTACTGCTGCATTCCATCTCTATTTTTAAGCAAACACCTCGTGTTCTCCCATATCGATTATTGTAATTCTTGATCTTTGATCTTCCTCACCAATCCTTCTTTAAGCTTTAACTGGTTTAGATTTTAGCTGCCCATATTGAAACCTCCTCTTTTCATTACATCACCCTGTCTTACAGCGTCTTCGGAAGTAAATTTTAAATTTTATTTTCTTATTTTTGAAGCCATCATTAACCTTCTTATTTGTCTACATTGCCTCCTTCTGCTCCCTTAGAATCATTAAACACCACTGCGCAGTGTAACATAATGAAAGTAAATAAACACCTCAAAACATTCACAAAGTCCATCAGCTCAAGCAGTTTAGTGGGTATTCGTACTAAGCTCTTTTCTCCCTCAGGTCCACTCGAGACAGATATGAATGTCTATGCCCGGGCTAACACTGCAGACGAAGGCCTTCGGATGTCCATAACGGCGATGCACTCTGAGGGGCGCCTGCTCACCTGCGAAGTGTCTGTAGGAAAGCTGATAAAGGTCCTGTTAAAGGACAACTATGAATCTGGAGCTCATCTTGACTTTTATGATTTGTAATTGTGCTGTAGTACTGGTATCAGCTGAGTCTGGTTTGGTTACACAATATAATCTTAAACATATTATTAGATTGATCATTTAGTTTTTTATAATATTAGGGAACATATTTGGAAAAAATAATTTGAATCTTGATGACATTCCTAATTCTGTCTAGGTTACGTATGTAAACTGTATCTGATCTAAAAAAACATTTGTAATTTTTTGATGTATTATAGTAATTTAGTATGTAATAAAGGTGCCTTAATTTACCCATGTAGTATTATTCTAAGAGATAATTTGGTTTAAAATAGTTATGCTGGTTAAAAGTCTCTTTGCTTCTTGATCGCAATCATTAACTCAGTTGGTCTATATGAATTTCTTATATTTATTTAGTCGGTAGGAGGTGTAGGACCAAAAAAAACTTTTTTTGTCCAATCAGAATATTCCCTCCGAACATGTTTGTCAACATATCTTTCCTCTGCACACACTGTGCAGATAGGATATGTAATCAACCAAATTGTGAACATTTCCACCCAATTGGGCAGTTTTAAATTAGTTTTTTTGTAGGCTAAGTAATTAATTAATTCATCTTCTATAATTTGGGGTCATGGGGGTCCTCTGGAACCTATCCCAGCGCACATAGGGCGAAAGGCAGGGATACACTCTAGACATGTCGCCAGTCCCTTGCAGGGCCACAGATAGATGAACAACCACACATACGCACACTCACTCATATGAGCAATTCAGAATCACCAATCAACCTAATGTGCATGTTTTTGGACTGTGGGAGGAAACTGTAGAACCTGTTGTAAACCCACACAAGCATAGGGAGCACATACAAAAACAAACATAAAATAAATTTCTATTACAAAAGAGATGCTGGGCTCTCTAATGATGTTAAATTTGATTGACTGGAATGCTATGAAATAGTCCTTACACTGCAGCCAAATTAGCCACCATTAAAACAAGCATGCAGGACGAGGTGGCCGAAAGGTTGAGGTAATGGACTGCTACACGCGTGGGTTCGAATCTTAACTTTGTGGGCGGCGCAGTGCTGTAGTGGTTAGCATGTTTGCCTCACAGCAAGGAAGTCGTAAGTTAGATTGCTGGGTTTTTCTGTGTGGAGTTTGCATGTTCTCCCTGCACTTGCGTGGGTTTCCTCTGGATACTCCGGTTTCTTGCCACAGTCCAAAAACATGTATATTAGGTTGATTGGTGACTCTAAATTGGCCATAG
>JAOTQW010000023.1:2145442-2158195 GCA_026260075.1 Sisor rabdophorus
ACTCCGCACAGAAAGACCCCAAGCCCGGGATTCGAACCCAGGACTTTCTTGTTGTAAGCGACGGTGCTAACCACTGCGCCACCACGCCGCCGTGAGCGATGGATCTGCAGTGTAAACAACCAAATTAACACGTTTATCCATTTGAAACACTTACATTTCTTAGTCGTCTCCACCTCCTCGCCACGCCTCATGGCCGCAGTGATAGCCTGAATGCACAAAGCTGCATTAGTGTTATTAATTTTATATATAAATAAATACCAGATCTGAGACTGTAATCTACTGGGGCCCAAGGATGAAAAAGGCAGCCATTTAAGCTGACTTTGATAAAATGACAGCTCGTCCTATTTCTATTATCATCCTTGGCCTGCAGACTTTTCTTTTAAACTGATTTAATTTATAAGTTAATGGAAACAAGCGTTAAAACTATTTTGTAAATGCCTTTAAATCGGTGCAAATTTTTTTATGCACCGCAAAATCTTTGGTTCGCATACTTTATCTTAGCAAGTTGGGGACAGCACAAAGGGCCAGCTATGAACCAGCCAGCGCTCCTGGTACAAGAAGGGTTAAGGCTTTTGCTTAAGAAACCAACAGTTTCTTGACAGTGGTGGGGCTTGATATCAGGTCTTTCTTGTCGGTGGTGGGGCTTGAGACCAGGTCCACCTTGGCGTTGTTTGGGCCTGAGACCAGGTCCTCCTTGGCGGTGGTGGGGCTTGTACTCAGATCTTCCTTGGCGGCTGTGGGGCTTGTACTCAGATCTTTCTTGGCAGTGGTGGGGCCAGGTCTACCGAATCATGAATTTTTTGTCTTCTAGGTTTTTTATTTTGACAGTTTAAGACAAAACAAGGCAAAAACTTGTCTTGTTTGCATCGCTCCAACCTTCAGCATCAAAAGAACACAAACTGCTACGGATGATGACTTTATTCTTTTATCTATTAGGCTGTATCATTCTATTATTATTATATAATATTAACACTGCTGGTCCACCAATAAAGTGATCCGATTTTAAAATAGAATAATAAATCTAAGCACTCCTGTCGACTGAGGCGAAACAAAGACTTAGTTTGTTGTTTTTTCCACCCATAATTTTACATTTAACCCCCCCCCCCCCCCCCAAAAAAAAACCAACAAAAACAAAAACAACATCATCATCATCATCATCATCAGCCGGCTCTGTGCACGCGCACGAACCAATTTAGAACCGCGTTCACATTACCGTTAGTCCGGTTCCGCCGAATCGCATTACAGCACATGCTGAAGTCGAGCGCGTGCTAGAGCGGCCTGACCCAGAACTCCTTTCCGGTTAGCTAACTAACAAAACATGGCTACACTCCACTAACCTGTTTCGATTTGGCCTGTGCAGAGGACGGACCCTTCTTCCTTAATACAGTCACCGTGTCCCAGTCGCTTTCCGCCATAGTTTTAAAACACCAAAAACAGGCTAGGCTACGCGGAGGTATAGAAAAGCTAACAGACACTTAGCAGCGGCTAGCTTACTTCTGGTTCTTTTTTTGAGACTGAAAAGAAAAGTCGAGTTTGAGGGCTTAGTTAACAAAAAAGCCAGCAGCGCCATCTGGCGTAAACACACTATCATTACAGTTCTGAAAGTCTTACGGACGTTTGAATAGTTTTGGATTAAGAAATCTGAATACACGGGTACACGGAATACACTATAGGTATTGGCGCAGTTCATTGATTATTCCCTATTCCAGCTCTCTATGGGCGAAAGGCAGAGGGTACACCCAGAACAAGTCCATCACAGGCGACACACACAGATGGGATAGGCTCCAGCAGACCCCAATGACCCTGAATTAGAGAATAAGCAGGTATAGAAGATGAATATATGTATAATTTTGAATGCATGAATTTTCTTAGACAAATACAACAAGACAGAATAAAAGATGTGTATCAGTATCTTTATTTCAGCCATCCATAAGCCAGACAGTCACATAAAACGTTTCCTGAATTTTTATTAATATTTAAAAGGGAATTAATTAACACTTTGGTCCGGGATACAGTCAAATACTTTACACGTATGGATATCAGCCATTCTTTAGGTATAAACGTTCAAATACATTAACATTTATGGCATGGCACCCTTTCATCCAACAGCTAACAATTATTTAACAATTAACAGCTTATCAATTTAAACACTTGAGGGTTAAGGACCTTGCTTAGGGGCCCGCTGCTGGCAGTCCGGTAAAAAAACTCCAGGATGTTACGAAGAGTATTTGAGCACCTTAAACACTGAGCTACCACTACCACCCAAATAAAACCATGAACATGTAAACACCAACCAAAACAAGAAAAATTTTGAAACGGGTTAATATTAATATAAAACTGTAGTAAATTAAACAGAAAAATTAGCGTAAACTGGTGGTGGTTGTTTTTTTCCAAGCATGATGAAAGTCATCTAAAAATAAAAAAAAAAGACTTTTCTTACAATCCAATTATCTTATCATCTAGAAAGTATAGTCAAATGCAACCAAACCAAACTCACAATGGAGTTTTAACAATTATAGCAATAATATCTGAAAAGGGCAAAAAATTTACAATTCTGTATAAATTATATATTTAACTGGTTGGAAAATAAAACAGGACAATTAGGTCTCTTTAATCCAGACATGATGCAAATTATTTTTAAATAATTATGATGTAGTGGTCTCTCATGTACCTATATATTTTTTTCCTTTCTCTAATAGTCCTATAATTTGTTATCCCTCTATATTTACATTTTTATCCTAAAATTGACTTAAACTCTAATTTTCTACACACACCTATTGTTAGTAATATGTTTTTAACAAACATTGCTCCCACTAGGATGCGTGTGTGTGTGTTTGTGTGTGTGAATGTATTGATTTACTTATGTTCTACTAATTTCTGTGTTTGTGTGTTAGTGCAAAGTCACAGTCCAGTCGGTCCCTGCGTTGACACCAAGTTTGTGCAAAGTCAACACAGATGCTTCGTGATCAAAATCAAACTCCACAGCGGACTCCACACCATCTAGGACAATAATATAATTAATACTAAAGATAGAAACAGGATAAATTGATTTAATGCACATCGCATGGAAATGATGCCCATTTAATTGAATGCCTTAATAGAATCATATCTGATTGAACCGAATGTTAGCCTAATGATGATCTTCCAACATTGAGCCCAGTATCCAATTATTTAATTATAACCTTTAACCACTTATAATGTAACATCAACATTTTTAAGCAGAAGTTTCCATTTATTCAGCTATAAATGTTGATAATAAATTCATTTATGCTTTATGCCTCAGATGTTGTACATGAGCTCTTTAAGTCCAGATTAAAATAAGATAAAATCACACTGACCTTCATTCTGTAGGGTGACGGAAGATGGACGAGAGCCTCCGATTATCAGCACCTTCTCTATCCATGCTGTTGTGGTGAACCTGGAGTCTGAATCCAAATTCCTGGGGAGCAAAAGAACATCTCACAATGAAAGAACCAAAAAAGGGGTTGAAAAAGTTTAACCTAACCAAAAATGACAAGTGATAAAATATTTTAAACTACATAATGAATAGCCCATAAAAACTCAACCGCTTAAACTAAAATGTCTTAAAAAAAGGGAACAGTCCCAAATACAACATAAGGCTGCCAATAGAGGTTAGAACAGGAACTACGTCATAAACCGTTTGTAGGGGATGGAATGCATGACCAAAAACAGCATACAGATATAGAAAAGATTTACAAACTTGAACTGCCCATAAAAAGTAAAACAATTTTGCTCTACAGCTACATAAACAACATGGATGTTAAAAGATAATAAAGGTAACGAAAATACTACAAGTTACTAAAGTTAAGTTACAAATGGAAGCAGTGGTACACCCTGGAAAGGTCACCAGTCTTTCGCAGGGGCACACACAGACAAACAACCACACACACTCACATTCACTCCTATGGGCAATTTGGAGTCACCAATCAACCTAATGTACATGTTTTTGGACTGTGGGAGGAAACCACAGAATCCGAAGGAAACCCACGCAAGGGCGAAGCATAAGAACAGAAATAGCCACCACTGACAATTTTTTTTGATAAAATTATTAAAGATAAAGGATGATAAACCACCACAATTTGGTTCCCATTCATCAAATTGATCAGAATATAAACATAAACCAGAACAGTTTGAACTGGCTGAAGCTAAAAAAAAGTCACTATTTTATTTAATCCAGGTTATATATTTTAATATGGGCAAACAGAGCAAACATATCACTAAAATGCACCTGGAGGTTAATTTATCGGAGAAGCGCAGCTGCCTGTGGATAAACTGCTTCTCTTTTTCAAAATTGAAGGTGTGGAAGTCATCAATGTAGAGGTCTCCTTCGGCTGTACCCTGGAAAATAAGTAAGAAGGCATTATTTTCAAATATTCAATTCATTCATTTATCTTCTATACCCACTCATTCCCTAATTTGGGGCCACAGGGTTCTGCTGGAGCCTACCCCAGTGCAAGATTAATACACAGGGCTTTGAACTACACAAATAGTGTGGACCAGCTTACAACATCGGGAAAAGAACCCAGAACTAACGCTAGAGCAAGTGTGGGAATACCTGTGTACTTAGGGCAACATAGAGGGTGTAAGGGTCGTTGTCCATGCAAGAAGATGATCTCCTGATGCGGTCCTTCCTGCTGATGATGGAGCCACCACGCTGGAACACTGGGATCTATAGAGAAATTATAACAACGTGAATTGTGCGTGTTGTGTAAAGTATAAAGTATAACAGTGTGGACCCACAAAAAAATTGATATAAACATTTTGTATTATTATTATAAAAATAAATAATAAACAAGGTACAACAAGGTTTGGAAATGTTTCTTCTTGCCCCCTTATTTCCTAATTTGGGGTCAGGAGTGTCTGCTAGAGCCTATTCTAGTTTTCCGCAAAACGCAGGAGGGGTACACCTTGGATAGGTTGTTAGTCTATCAGAGGTCCACACACATGCCCACACACATGCCCACACACACACACACACACCAGACACTTACTTCTATGGACAATTTAGAATCACCAAATCAACCTAATGTACATGTCTTTAGACTGTTCGTGAAAACCCACGTAAGCACAGGAAGAACATGCAATCTCCATACAGAAAGGCCCTGCTTTGGACTCGACGAGGGAACTAAACCACCAATTTAACAGATGTAATCTAAATTAGCATTGTATATTTTATTAAATTTTTTTGGGGTGCTTTTTCAACAGGATTAGAAGAAGTAATTTTGTACAGTTGTACAATTTTATGCCTTTTGTTGGAACAGAAAAAAATTATTTGTTTGACTGGTTGATTGAAAAAAAAATCTATTTTGTTAATACAGATGTGAAAAGTTAAAGTCTGTAGTATTATGTTTAAAATATAACAAAAAGCTGTGGTAATTAGACTAACAACATTAATGCACTATTTAACTTACTGAGTTTATTGTGACTGGAATGTGGAGATTCTGAGCTCCTGCATGTTTCTGGAATGTGTGAACATCATACCAAACCTGCAAAAAATAAACAAATAAAAATCAATGTATAATTATAGCGATATAATAAAACAATTGACGATTAACACACTACCATAACAAAACCTTTTAAAAATATGGTTTAATGTAATATTTTAGTTCGCGGGGAGAACATGCAAACTCTGCACAGAAAAACCCCTTTGTCTGCAAATCAAACCCGGGACCTTTTGCTGTGAAGTGCCTGAGCTAACCTCTATGCTTCTGCGCTGCCCTGTACATACATTATTACAGATATTTTTATTTTTCATTATAACAGTGTGTTGAAATTGTGCTCATACTGTGAATATGATTCCATGCCTAGGATTAATAAAATAATATTTTAAGGTTATAGCAACAGTTCTAAGGTACATTAAGGATAAGAGTTCTGAATAGAATTTTACTATAGTTTTAAGCATTTCTGCACCTCTCCATTCCCAGGCAGGTAGGCTGTGATGCTCTTTGCACCCTCATCAGTAACAGGGTGGACAAGAAGATCATTACCTGTTGAACATTACAAGGTCAGGCTTTTCTAAGGAACAGTAACAGCAACAGTAAAATTCATATCCTTTAGTGTCAAACTGGTACAATTATTTACTCACCGATTAAATATTCATTCTCAATGGCAAATGTGTCAGGTTCTTTGGGATAGGCAACCCACAAAGGCCTGAGTGTGAACAAAGGGATGCAAATGGAGAGAGAAAAAGAGAGACAGGCAGAGAATAAAAAGATGTGAACAAAATTGCTCGGACTAGTTGATGTAAATAAGACAGTGACAAAAGTAGTATGAACTAAAACAATAAATCAATGTAAAAAAATATGTAAGGGGTAGATTAGTGGTTATCTGACTGCTGATCAGAAGGTCATGAGTTTAATTCCCAGCACCCGGGAGTTGTTAATATTAGGCCTTTAACTTTTAACTGCTTAAGTGGAAGTTAAAAAGGTTTTTCTTTATATAAAAGGAACTAAAGGTATACAAATTTGAAATACTCTAATGCACAGTGTAAATTTTAGAACATTTGGATATAAAAAACTGAAATTAGTCTATAGCTCACACTTATAAACCCACCTCATGACAGGTTGTCCCGTGCGATATGCGTTATGGAAGAGCTGGTACCAGTATGGTAGTAGCCTATACCTTTGCTGTATCGCTTCTCTGATCAAAGCAGTGTTTTCTGGCCCAAAGAGCCAGGGTTCGCGCCGTGGCGTGTCCAAGTGTGCATGACCACGAAAAAAAGGCTGGTATGAACCAGCCTGGTACCAACGCACTAGCAATTCAGCGCTCGGATGCTTAAAGAAACCACCAACGTCAGCTAAAAAAAACCAATGAGAGTCAGACTGATATTCATATATGTTGCTATCCTGCTAAAAATTAAAAAAAGATAAAATATTCATTAATTTATTTAGCTTTTAACCCGCTTATTCCCCAGCTCAGGGTCACAGGGGTCTGGCACACATAGGGCGAAATTAGGGGTACACCCTGGACAGGTCTTTAGTCCATCACAGGGCCACACATAGACAAACAACCACACACACTCTCACACTTACTCCTATGGGCAATTTAGAATCCCCAATGAACCTAATGTACATGTTTTTGGACCACCGGAGTACCCGGAGGAAACACACACAGGTGTGGGGAGAACATGCAAACTCAGCACAGAAAGACCCAGAAAAACTATCTAGCTGTTAGGCGAATATGCTAACCCCTACATCACGGCACTGCCCATGACAAAAAATAATAGGACAAAAACCTTAAATGCTGCATAAAACCCTAGTATTTCTACATACATAAATATGTGATTAGTCAGGTAGTTATGTTCTAGTCTGTACCTCCACAAAAGGAAATTCCCACAAGCCCCGTACTCAAACACATAGGGATGGACATCTTCAGATGTCCCCATTCTGCCGAATTGTCCCCTGTCCATATGGCACCTAATAAGATTAAAACAACAACAAAAAATATTAACTAGCAAAAAACTAGTAAAAAAACTAGTTTATAAAACACACTTGCTAAAAGTTACCGTAACGTTGGGATCCTGCAAAAAAGGCCCTGGAGAGAACAAATGGCCTCTCTGTACCACCAGAACGCTGGATCAAGCCATCAGCGGTTGCCATGTGCTAAAGGATATAAAAAAACTATAAACAGGAGGCTAACGAGTCCTAATACTTTTTGTGTACTACTTTTCCATTACATCACAATTTCTCATTCAAATAAAGACTACAACTGTAGTGATATAGTGTACATGGTTTTAGCGTATACTGCACCTGTATATACTAAATAGTATATTATAACAATTTCTTTCTATCTTTAATGTGAAAAACATTGGCTAGTTGGCAACAAGCTTTTAGTGAAATTTACAACACAATCACCTCAGAATTACATCCAAATTACATCATAATCCCCTCAAATTCACAGGCCAACATTTCAGAAACACCAGCCAATCACCTTAAAATCATCACATATGCACCTTAGAATCACCAGACAATCACCTCGGAAGTACATCCGAAGTCACCTCAAAATCATCACACAAGTTACCTCAGAATTATTACATCAAACTATTGACTGGTTGTTAATAAATGACAATTAACATTGTCAGTAAATTAGGCAAGCATTGCTCTCTTACCACATAAAACCCATAGAGGTTGTGAACATCTCTGTTCTCCCAGCGGCCAAACACTGCATCTTTGTGCATGGTTACCTCTGGTCCATTAAACACAGATGGTTCGTTCATATCGTTCCATGTATACAGGTTCTCCTTAGAGCCCTGGAAATTCAATTTCATTGCAACTGATAAGGTTCTTGTAAAACATTATAATTTAGTCAATTCTTAAGAAAAGGTTTTTTCCACTTGGTACTAAAGAGAGAATAAAAGACAATAGAATCGTACTTTATATTGGTCATAGGCAAACTGGCTGGCCCACCAGGCTCTCATCTCAGGGTTGGTGAAGTCAGGATATCCAGCACTTCCTTCAAAAGAAGAACAGATTATGGCTTGGAACTTGATTTTTATTTTAATCTTAAAAGTATCACACATAAAAGTAATCTAACGAACCTGGCCAGCACCAGCCTTCATAGTTTGCTCCATCTTTGTTCTTCACATAAAAGTTCCTAGAGCTAATTTCGTTGTGAATCCTATATCCACTGTCCACTTTGATGTGAGGGTCAACAATGGTGACCATCTTAGAAAGCATTATTATTATTATCATTATGCAATATACTATGATTAAACACTAGCCTGCAAATAATTTTTTATACAACTGTAAGCACAATCACCTTGCGTCTTTTCTCCATGAGCCATTGAAGCATTTCTTCGGGCTTTTGGAACTTTTGAGGGTCCCAGGTAAAGTAACGTTTGCCATCCGTGTGCTCAATGTCCAACCAGATAAAGTCGAGAGGGATGTCGTGCTCATCAAATCCCAGTTCCACAGCTTTTACATCTTCTTGATCATTGTAGTTCCAGCGACACTGATGATATCCAAGAGCGGATAGAGGAGGGAAGGCTTGAGTGCCTAGTAGCAAAAGAGTGAGAAAAAAAGGGTGTTTGTGTGTTTTTACAAAGAACCAGGGATCAGTTTCATGCATAAGAGTTTTTCCACAGACCGGTTAGACGCATGGGTTTTTTTTATAACGAAACCCTTTTCTCAGTTCATAGTCTGTATTGTGAATGCAGTTTTCACACTTTAAATTAGGCAGTTGCAATAACAGCCAGGACTCCTGGTATTTTCTTTTGCTGCCAGTCTTTGACCCATTGTTTGCTCGTTCCTTCCTGATAAAGCACTGAATTTTGTTTTTGGATCATTTTTATAGGGTGAGCCTCTGACCCATAAAATAGCATGCTGGAGTCAAGTGTGGCAGTGAGGTAAGGAAGGAGCTAGTTGTTTTTCTAAAATAATGTTAAAGACTCAAGTGTAAAAAATAACTAGAATTTAAACCATTTTTTTTCTTGTGGCCCGGTAACAGGCGATCCGCCGATCAGTCCAGTGGACTGGGGGTTTGGGAACCAATGTACTATATTATAGAGATGTGTTATTGAATAAATTCTAACTCATCAAAATACCAATCAAAGTGTCAGCATGATGGCCTTGGGCATAGAATGCCAACATATACACTAAAAAGTTCATGGTCACCTGAGAATTACAAAAACATGCAATTTTACACATTATCTTCCAGATTTATTCTTATTTTGCTGTTGGATGAAGCTCCACTTTCTTGCAGGAAGACTTTCCACTACAATGTAAGCTTGAATGTGAGATGTCTCTCTATTTAGCTACAACAGCGTTAGTAAGATCAGACACTAATGTGAGGTAAGGAGGATCTGTGGTGCAGTCGGCATTCCGGTTCATCCCAAGGTGTTCAGGACATTTTTTTATGCTGGAACAGTGGTTGAGTCTTGTAGTTCCAGTGAAGGAATAATGTAACACTACAACAAACAAAAAAAATTTAAACAACCTTGCGCTTCCATATTTGTAGCAACAGTTTGGTGGGGAACCACATACGGATCTGATGGTCAGGCGACTACAAACTTTTGCCAATATGTAGTGCAGTCGTGCTCTGAGTGGAATCAAACTCAAGACTGTTCCCAACTCCCAATTTTTCTCTCCCACTTCACATGTACACCATTTGGCAGATACCCTTATCCAAAGTGACTTGAATTTTATTGTTTTGCTCAGAAGTCCAGTATTTGTAGTTTGGTTGTGGTGGTATGAATCAAACACCAATCTTTCAATTAGTACCATACTTTTTCTTCACCTGATAAAGGCAAATATAAATAGAAAAGTGTAGATTTAAATTTATTGTTTTCATATAAAAACACATTTATACTCTGCTCTGCACATTTATGGTCTGCTTATTATGTGTGTATGTGTACCTGTCAGGGTGGCATATTGTTTGAAAACATCGTTTGGTGTTGGTCCAAACATGATAAAAACGTCGATGATGCCACTCTCAGAGATCCAGCGCACATCCGTTTGTGAAATATCACTCGAACCTTGGACAAAGTCCAGCTCTTTACCAAACACCCTCTGCAACAAAATGCACGGCATTAAATATCATATCGTATAAAATATCACACAAGTGTGAGAAAGCACACTGATCTCGAGTCTCACCACAGTGCTAGAGGAGATGTCCACCCATGTCTCTGCTGCGTTCATCCAGAACACACCCATGGTGCGCTGAACACTGTGGGATATGAGCACAGGAACAGACCCATACAGAGCCATAGGGTTGTGGAGCTCGTACTGGAACACATCCAGGTTATAAAGCCGATAGGGGTCAGTGCCACTGCAGGCACACAAATAATTCGAACCCAGTTAGTAAACTTCGACACGGTTTCTTCTCTTTGCCTAGACGTGTGTTAGGCAGCAAAACACTTACTCTGTGTTTTTCAGCTTAAGAGTGTCTGCATGCTCAGGTATACCGTAAACATGTTCCACTTCTGGAAAAGAGAAGTCCAGACTAATGGATGTTGGACCTGAAATGAAAACAAATAAAGAGGCAAAGATATAGATTATAACAAGAGGGTGAACGCATTTAATGATTATTAATGACACTGATCCTTTCCTTCATAAAGGTGTAAAAAATATAAATAAGTAAAAGGTTTTGCATAAACACCATTGGGTTTTGAGTCACTGTGGGATTTGAATGTCTCTTCCCACATGCCAGGCTTCTCTTCCTCCTCCTCGCTCTCTTCACCCTGAAACAGATAAACGAATTACAATGATAATAGACAAACAATCATCAAAAAGATATGGAGCAAGACAGATAAATATACAGATTATTGATAAAGACAAACAAAGCATACAGATTATTAGACAAATAGACAGACAATGCGATATATAAATGGACAAACAGTGCAACGATTAGGTATAGACAGGCAAAACGGCCAATTATCAGACAGTGAGACAAACAGTCTAACTATTAGACACATACATACACAAACAGAAGCAAACACTATGATACACAGCAACTACACTACACTACACTACACATAGACCGAAATATGAAATCAGGATGAAACATATTTTACCTTTTCATCTGTGTCCTCAGTGTGGGGCTCTGACCCATCAGCCCTCTCGGTATCCGGTTTACTGAATTACACCCAAATACAAATAACATTAATGTGTATAATAAATCAAGAGTATTATTTTTAAAACCCGAATGAAAGCAAAGACAAAAAGTGCAAATATAAAAGAAGCATAAAGTGGCACTTAAAGTCTTATCTTATAGGTTTCAATGCCTGTGTATTACACATAATCCCTCCTGTTCTCATTAACCATCATTATTTCTATGCTGCGCTTGATCAGAGTCTCAAAAAAGTAACAAAGCACATTTTTCATGTGCATCCTTAAATAAAGTCAGATGTATTGCAGAAGTAACATCATGATTGTGTTTAAGTAATTACAACCTTTACTATGGATTATTTGACTAATTTTAATCCTACCACAGAAACTGTCTTAACAATTTGATAAATGATTACGAAACACAGCAAAGACATTACCTAGAGAACATGTTCTTGATCGAGTCCCACATGCTACCGAATGTGCTTGTTATTTTATTAGAGATGCTGGAGGAAAAGGAAAACAAGAGAGAGAGAGAGAAAGAGAAAAAGAGAACAGTATTGAAAAAGAGGCATAATTAATAAAGAGCTGAAATATATGAAAAGAAATGGAGGCATTTGATGCGACAGTATTAGGACATACTTTAGAGCAGTGGTTTCCAAACTGGGAGGAGGGGTGTAATAAGGGACGTGTAAAAAAATGCTAGTGTGAAGTCAGCAAAAAATTCGAGAGAGGTATTGTATTGAGGGGGGGCACAGTGGCGTAGCGGTTAGCACAGTTGCATTACAACAAGAGGGTCCTGGGTTCATTTACGGGCACAGAGTTTGCATGTTCTCCATGCGCTTGTATGGGTTTTTTCCGGGTACTCCGGTTTTCTTCTACAGTACAAAAACATGTACAGTTCCTCGATTGGTGACTTTTAAGAGCCAATAGGAGTGAATATAAGTATGTGTGGTTGTTTGTTTGTGTGGCTTTGCGATGAGCTGCCGACCTGTTCAGGGTGTACTCCTGCCTCTCGCCCCATGTGTGCTGAAATAGGCAGCAACAGACCCCTGTGACAGACCCCAGCTCCTTCTGTAGCTGTAATCACTGCATTGTCCGAAACGTATTAATATTCTGCTTTATGAACTCAACGAAGGGCGGCGCGGTGGCGTAGTGGTTAGCACGGCCGCCTCACAACAAGAAGGTCCTG
>JAOTQW010000023.1:2162735-2186012 GCA_026260075.1 Sisor rabdophorus
TGCGTGTGGTTGTGTGTGTGGCCCTGCGATGGACTGGCGACCTATCCAGGGTGTAGCCCCTGCCTTTCGACCCTATGTGCGCTGGGATAGGCTCTAGCAGACCCCCGTGACCCCGAGTTTGGTAATAAGCGTGTATAGAAGATGAATGAATGAACAAACGGAAAAGTCTGCTTAAATTGCATGGCGCGATTTCTTGAATATTTCTTTCTGTTTACAGTTTTCTCAGCAAGTTGCCACACACTAAATTAGTAAATTCCAATCTTTCAAATGAATCCTCCTGAAATTGTTTTTAGGCTTATGTTTTATTCTGCAGAAAGGGGTGGGGTGGGGAGAAAATGTTTGAGAACCAATGCTTTAGGAGTTTGAAAGGATGCTTCTGTAGGAAATAAAATGTTTTTGAATTATCAATAATTTGTACATTCATATCATGCAAAAAAGTTACATCAGCGGTAGAAATTCCCAAAACAAATAGTTAATAATGCTACAGAAGAAGAAAGAACACAAATTATAGTATTATATATTGGGAAGCTCACGTGTCTTTGCGCAACCGCAGATGCTCGAAGGCCAGCAGGCCGCGAGAGTTAAGGGACAGCAGCACTTTAGGGCCCTCAACGATATCGAGGCTAAAGGGTTGGGCGTTGACAATTAGCTGCTGTTTATCTGCACCCAGAGAGAGCACCATGCTGTTCTTGTCCTGAGTCACCACAGTCATCCTGTAATCACACGTCGATCAAATATGGTCTATGTGTAATCAAAATAACCTAATACCTTGTCACCTGACTCACGGTTTGGTGGGAGGATCTGCGATAAGGACGTCCTGGACCTCATAACGGGGTCGCAGAGGCTTCAACTCGTTGATTTTAACCCGTGTCATATTGCCTTGCAGCCTGTACAGCTCCAAGAGCAGACGCACCTACACAACAAACACATAACTGATTAATAATTTTGTTTTTTTATTCAATAACAATATATACTTGTTGGCCATATTAATAGGAACATGTGTACAACTGCTTATTCACACACTAATAAATAATATCGTACAAGCTGAGATCAGAACACTTTTAATAATCCTGTAACTTGTTACCATAATATCAAGATGTTATTAATTTTTAGTCGTGCATTTTAGTTTAATTACTATATATATATATATAAATTGCCAATTCGTGTACTCATGGTGCCCCCCTGGTGGTATTTTTTGTGTGATTTATAAATGTTTCGCCATGCTTGCGTGGGTTTACTCCAGCTACTTGCAGATAGGCGTAAGTGTGTGTGGATCTGCCCAGGTTTTACCACTTCTGTCCTTTAAAGAGCTGGGATAAGCTCCAGCAGACCCTTATTATTAAGCAGTTATAATAGATGAATTAATGAATAAATAAAAGTACTGCATGTACACATTTGACATACAACCTTTTAAGGTAACCAATGCAATCAAGAAATCCCTAACTATCTGCATAACACCTGCAACTTCTGACCCACCAAGGTTTACAGTATTTGTGGCGTTGCAGAAAGCATGTGTGTGTATAGTGCTCTGACCTTGTTATTATCATTAATAAGTTGCAATGTAATCCTGGAGTCACTGAGCTCTAGGGTATCTAGCAGAGCTCTGTATGGAGACTGACCGGGCTTTAGCTCCCTCTGACGCCTACACACACACACATACACACACACACTTGAACACAAATCCACAGCTAAATGGATCATCAGTTTTGACTTTACTGTATATTTTCTACTAGCATTTCCTTGGCACACTCACTTGCAGAAGGCGCTTTGCTCACATGTCTTGAAGTTTCCCCGATCCACAGCTTCCACAGTAAAATACAGCAGCAGCAGCAGCAGCACAGCTAGCACTCGTCCCATCCTGTATGAAATAAGAACAAACATGAGAAAAAAAAAATCTACGACAAACTGTGATGAACAATAAATTAAGACACCATAGACATCACAGCTATGATATGGAAGCCCGTTTCTACAACCAAAAGAATTTATATTTAACAGCCTATTCCAGCGCACATAGGACACAAAACAGAAGTACACCCTGTATACGCTTCAGCAGACTGCTAGGACCCAGAGTTAGGAATAGTAGATGAATGAATATTCAACAGATTTTATTATAATAAAATATTATGATAATGTTTAAACTTTTATAAGAGGAACTGCATGAAATCAGCATGTTGTGGTTTAATATTTGACACCCCTCCTCAGATTTCATCCTTTTCTACTGTTGGTCCTAGATTTTTTTTGGGATGTTCTAACTAGGGCGTCCTAGTGGTGGAGTAGTGGTTAGCACGGTCGCCTGACAAAAATAAAGTCCCAGGCAAGGGGTCTTTCTGTGCAGAGTTTGCATGTTCACCCTGCACTTGCGTTGGTTTCCTTCAGGTAGTCTTATTTCCTCCTACAGTCCAAAAATATGTAAATTAGTGGTTATAAATTGCTCATAGAAGTGAATGCGAGTGTGTGGTTGTCTGTTTGTGGTTCTGCGATGGACTGGCAACATGGCCAGAAAAAGCAGCTATAAAAGATGAATGAATGAATAAATGAATGTCTTAACTAAAAACAACTTGAACTGTCATATACTGAAAGAGTCAATGACAATGTTTTGTTTCAAGATGTGTATCAGTAATGTTTTGTTTACACAGCATGTTCATATTTTTTACTGAGCGACTGTATACTAAATGCTGCAGTTTTCAGTAAAAGAAAAATGATTAAATTTTTCCCAACCATCAAAAATGTTTATAGCACCGAATCAAGCACAAAACACGCGCAAACCTCCCAGTATGGTGTCAATATTAAACAGAATTAAACGCGACGTGACGTCAACTTCACGTTCTCCATAAAACGTAAAATAAGAAAATAATTTCCACCAGCTCGTTTTTTCATTATTAAAATAAAAAAATTAAGACGTATAAATCAAGCAAATCACAACGCAAAAGCTTTATCTACACGAAACGGGTGAGTAACCCGTATTATTAATATTATCAATCAATCAAAGGTAAAACGCACATAAAAGAATGTATAATGCCTTTTTAATATTCTACAAGTAAAATGTATTTTTTCCACAAAATATAAACATAATCCTATTAAAGAGCTGACAATGACGGTACCTGTCAATGGAAGGCGCCATACTTGCTGCTGTGAACTTTGTTCCCGGATTAGTCACGTGTGCGCTATTATTATTATTATTATTATTATTATTATTTAATTTAAATAATCATGTGTTGTATGTTTTTATTATATATAAGGGTCTTCATTTTTAAAATAAAATTTACGTTTACGTTTACATTAAATGTTTAAAAAATTGCAAAACAGTGAATTGAGGATTGGGCGTCTGTGATGACGTCATGTCTAGTATAAATATTGAGGACGCACACCCGCTCGGTCTTTTGCGTTGTCCTTTGCTTGGCATTTGTTTAGATTTTGTTTAGTTTGCATGACAGTAGTTTGTCTTAATATTTAATTAAATGATGACGCGAAGTCCTTCCATTCGAACTTAATGTACAATGAAGATTAGATGGTAAGCAGGTTTTATTTTTTTCAGTTTTATAGGGGTCTTTTAATGCGCATGCGTGGACAGGGGTTTTCCCCCCACATATTCTTGGAATGCGCATGTGGTCGATAAATTGTTCTAAATGAAAGAGGTTTTTTTGCGCTTTTATCTCTACATCTGTTCGTTTTAATGCACATTAAGAATTTATAACCTACTTAAGCAGTGTGGCCCTGTCCTAAAACTTAAATCCTTGCAGTAATCTGCTCCTCATGGACGCCATCTTGTTTTTGTCTGTCCTCTAAAGAGCGAATTTATTTTAGGTCTGGACGTAATATAAAACCTATTACTTGTGGTTTAAACCTCCTTTCTTGGCATGCATGTAGTTTGCTTAGTACTCGTGTGTGTATGTATGGAGGAAAAGTATTCCCAGTGCTATGTCTTCGGTACCAGCATGTGCCCCATCAGCTGGTCCTATCCTCAATCACTGGAACATGTTACACTGAACTACTGCAGTTACAGGGAATTTAACATCAATGTATTTATATAGTAACTTGGACAAAGACTAACCCATCAGCCCCAATCAATAAATTAATTTACAACTTATTGTTGGTCTTAGGTGGTCTTAAGAAGCTGTTCTCCAGTGGGCACATCTGTAAGTATGAAACTTCCCTTTCAATATTGGTAATTGTATGTGAAGATCATCCTCCTCGTATTGGCACACGTTGTGTTTTCCATGCTGGCGTGTGTAATCTCAGGAGGCACATTATTCCATCACGCTATAGCTGACGTCAGGAATTGCGGTTTCTTCTGCCAGCTATTGGATTGAAACAGTTTTCTAATGTGACTTTAATGTTTATATTCTTCATCTGATGTTTGGGTTTCTCATTTTCAGGCATGTGAGGCTCTTCATCTGGGTAGGTGTTTTTTGGTCCTAATTAGACATTCTGCTATAGAGAATGTGGCTCCGTTATATTGGAATTTCAGTATCTGACATCAGCAGTATAAATTCCTGGTCCCCTCCGTATTACCTGGGATTTAACATGAAGCCACATTTTCTGTTGTATTTAATACATGGTCTCTTATCTGCGCATGTATAAGGGTGATTATCAATAAAGGTTTTTGCAAGTAATTTGCTCTCGCCTATTTTTTCAAGTTTGTTTGCTTATTCTAGTTTTGGATGAGACATTTTGAACACATAAAATGGTTGTCTAATGCTGGAGATATGCAAGTTTAGCTTTGTGCTTTTGGACACTCCTTTTGCAAATTAATAGGGGAAGGGGTGGCCTAGTGGTTAAGGTAAGTGATTGCATAAATGACTTGCACTTAGACATGCTACTGGACAGTTCTGTAAAATCTGATTACGTCTGAATACATTTTACTACACATGCATCCATTTTGGTGATAGCAATGCTAATCTATGCAGTTTTGGAATGAAGGCATGCATTACTTTGTTTTAAAGTTTTTATTCACAAGGTTTTTTTTTAATCCTTAAGGCTCATTCGTTAGGACCACCTAATTTTAGGTCAATTGTGGATATGTTTACAGCGTTTGGCAAACACCCTTAGTCATTTGTGACTTGCAACTGAGCAATTGGGAAACTGAACCAGTCTTTTTGGTATTAAACACCTTAACCAGTCGGTCAGTCTAACGAACAACCTCGTAAGCGATTTAAAAATTGCAGAACAGATGTTGCTTCTGGAATTGAACTGGGGTCTTTATGGTGGGAGGCAATAGTGCTGATCACTAAACCAGTTTACCCTGTTCATTTTTAAAAGGAACCCATGAATATAAACACTAAGTAAATATAACAGTATTTAATGCATTGAAACATGATTTGCATAAAATTTTGTAAAAGTAGTAACTGATTGTTAGAGCTTAAGGTAAATGAAACAGCCAAGATGCAAGTTCATAATTTAATAGAATTTGACAACAGGGCAAAAACAAATCCTACTATATCAATCCCTTATCAGAGAGAAACTACATAGCATGTCTCCCAGGCTTGGACCACTGAAAAGTTTAAATAATAAAAGGAATAATTTTATAAATAAAGATCATAGGAGCAAAATGGCATGAGAGGAACCTAACTGCAGATTTTAAGATGAACAATAAACCTGCGTCACGTTAAATTCCTTTACTTGGAATTATTGACTCAATCAACGTCCTCAAATCAGATTGGTCAGAAGTCTTGACAATAAATAAGCACCTGGGATTTGAGCTACATTGCAGAAAAGTTTTTAGAATGAATTTCATTGTTTTATTTTCTAGAGTATAGAGCGCTTTTTAAAAAAATTTTTGCAACTTTTGGTTCTTTTAGTGTTTGGAGGAATTGCTTTATTGTACGTAAAAAACTAAAGACGTTAGCATAATAATGAATGTACACTACATTGCAAAAGTTTGTGGTCACCTGAGCATCACGAACACAAGCAATTCCAAATTTCCTATTCCAAATGTATTCCCATTTTGCTGTTGGCGCTCCACTGTTTTAATAAGACTTTCCACTCCACTGTGAATCCTAACTGTGAGATCTCTTCATTCAGCTCCAACAGTATCTGTGAGATCAGACACTAATGTCAGATAAAAAGGTGCAGTCGGCATTCAAGATATGTGGGGTTTTTACTAATAACCCAGCGCGTGATAATGGAGCTCAGCTGATAATTGGGGTCTCTTAGTTCCAGTGAAGGAACAATGTAATGTTACAACATGCAGAAACACACTAACCACAATTTGCAGAGGAATCACATATGGATCTGATGGTCGGGTAACCACAAATTTATGGCAATATTGTGTATTTGTGATGCTGACAAATTGCTGTGGTAAAAAAATAATCTGTTGCGTCTTTAATGATCTGGTTATTTTTATTGTATTAATTATCCTTGTGTGTGTGTGTTGGTTGAGTGGGTGTGATTATGGTTATTATTAATACAGCCTGCTTCGCCTGTGTTTCATTTCAAATCAGGATATACCTGCACCCAAATCAACAACAAAATCCAAGCCTTCTTTAAAAACATTCTCAGCAAATGACTTAAACTATATCGCAAATAAAATCCAGTTCAAATCTGCAACTGGTTTATGATGGATTTCAGTTTTAGTCTTTGATAATGTTAATGTTAACTGACAATGGTAATGAGGTTATTTTTAAGAAGAAGGAAAACATTTTGATTGCATCCCATTTTCCATCTATTAAATAACATCACCTGATTAAACCTTAATATAAAGTTGATCTTAAAGACATACAAAGAAAAAAAAATCAACACTATTCAATTTAAAGATCACACAGTGTGGATAGAATAATCCGATCTGGACTGGAATCAGATAATACAATGTATAAGAGACGGGTTGAAGGCGATGATTAAGCAGGTTTAGTCAGAAAATGGTGAACTTCACCCTTTATAGTAAGTGTGTGTATATACACACACATATATGAACACACAAACCCCTTTATCTGACTGCAGTGTCTCAATCATGATTTGGAGCTGTAAAGAATTGCTTTAGTATCTGATACTATAGAACTCGTTACCGTTTATGCAAAAATGTTTGAAATGTAAGTATGTAAATGAGACATATCGCTTCGTTTAAAAGTTTGAAATAAGTCCCTAAAAATCTGGAGTGCCCTTGCCATAGTAATGCTGATACAATTTTGCTGCAAAGAGATAACTTTCTGGTCAAATTAAGCAGGAGACTTTCCAACATCAGGAAAAGAGTCTGGATTATCACCATTTCCACTAACAGAACGGGAATCCTACACACACACACGTTTGTCCCGACTGTCTGCTCGTTTCATTCTACCAGAGTTGCAACTGCCTTTACATGTTGCCCACTCTGATGTTAGGGTTGAGCATGGGGTTCAGGTTGGGGTCTTCGTCGGCAGAAGCCCGGCCCAGCTTGGCCATGATGATGATGAGGGTGAAAAAGCCGATCACTCCTAGGATTAAGAGCATGAAGATTCTTTGTTTTAGTGTAAATGTCCTTCTTTTAGGGCCCAAGCGGTTTCTGGAAAAAGAAAAAATACACCAAAAACTATACATACTACAGAAAACAGACAATAAAATATGTAAAAGATCAAATTTTTTAAATGTAAATAAGACTTCTAGGATTTTTATAGAACAGGACCTGCTGGTTTAAAGACTGGAAAAGCCTGTAAAAGAACCTGTAGGAAAACACTTCCGGGAGGGAGCAAAGATATTTTGAAGGACAACAACTATGTCAGGGTAAAAACTCAGGAAATTAGGAACTAACAAATACACTAAGGCTGTGTTCACTCTTTGTGCTCAGATCAGATTTATTAATATCAGAGCAACTTACAATTGTAATTTTTACACCCAAGCAATTAAGGAGTCTAGCAGCAGCAGTTTGGTAATGCTGGGAAATTAACCTAATACTAACCTATTTCTTATTTTCTTATCAGCAGCCCAACAAGCGGCAATTTTTTAAAGCGGAACAAATTTGCAAGGGGAACCCTATGCAGCCTCGCACATATACACTTGCTGCCTATTTATATAACCATCTGTACCCCTGTCCATACATTTAAAACATTTTCAACCCAGACACTCTAAGCAGTGGTGGTCCAAGAAGTTGTATAATGGCCGACCCTATGCTCTGACCATTATCAAATTTGGGTGACAATTAATGGCCAAAGAAATAACTGTGATCATGCAGATTTTAAAGAAAATATTATTCTAAATAAATGTATTTAAAAAAAACATTCTGTGTCGTGTCTTGTCCATGCTGTTTAGTAGTTTAATTAATTTCTATGAAGTTGCATTATGGGTTGTTAACATGACTTGAGCCGACGATAGAGCGTTATCACTTAAAAAAAAATCATTTTGGTAGCCTTACCCAAAGCAAAAGAAGGGAAATTACTGTATTTGAATGTACTGAATGTATTTGTGAGAAACTAAAATGCTTTTAGTCTATGCTGAACTGTGAGAGAACTCACTTTAGAATCTGTGCAAACCAGCTGAGCGCCGGCCTCCGCCGGTACTTATCGTCATCAAAGTCGATCTGAGTGGCGGTGGCGTGACCTGATTCGCGCGTGTCGTACACCTTTCTAGGTGAAGAGGCTGAAAGGTTGGAGGGGGGAGGGGTGTTATTATTATTATAAGTATTAGTAGTATAATATTATATTAGTACTAAAATATATTATTTTTACAGTACAGAAAGTCACAGTAATAGTTTATAAAAAAAACTTTCCAGTTTACCATCTGGACTTCCAGACACCCTTATCCAGCGTAACTTTCATTTACGCAGCTGAGCAATAAGTGGTTAGGGGCCTTACTCAGGTGCCCAGCGGTAATTTTGAATCATTCAATTATCAGGCCAACACCTCAACCACTGGAATCCCTCATTCAATACCTTTGCTAAGAATGATCGTGTCCGGTGACGTGGCTGTAATCATGTCGATGACTGAGTGTTCTTGTGTCCCCAATCCTCCATTATTGTGGCTGTGACTGTGTCCGTGCCCCGAGTCATGATGGGAACATGTTGTCGTGACTGTTGGCTCTGAGGAATAAGATAGTGATGGAGCGGAAATGAAGGAGTCAGCAGAAGGTGCTGGGGATCAGAGTAGCAAAATGTTAATATGGAGCACTGATAAATAGAAAAGCAAAAAAAAGAAAAGGCATGGAAAGAAAAATTAGGCTAGACTCACCATCAAAGTTCCAGTCTGTATAATCAGTCACGTCATGTGATGTGCTTTCTTGAATTTCGGGCTGGTCTTCAACCTGAAAATGAAAAACTCATTGTAAAGCAGCAGACATCTTGGGTTAGTGTGTCCTGAAAGTATTTGAATGTCTTTTTTTCGGCTCATTTGATCTGTTTGTTTTTGGTCTGCTCAGTGTTTACACTTATGTTTGACAGCAAACCTAAAGGAGAAGTGGATACCATTACAACCTGATAAGTCGGTTTTTGTGACCTATATGTTGCAATAGAAGGGGCAGAAGGTGGCATAGTGGTTAGCACGCTCACCTTACAACAAGAAGGTCCTGGGTTTGGAGTCTTTCTGTGCGGAGTTTGCAGGTTCTCCCTGCGCTTGCGTGGGTTTCCGCGCACAGCCCAAAAACATGTGCATTAGGTTACTCTAAATTGCCTATAGGATTGTGTGTTTGTGGCCCTGCGATGGACTGGCGACCTGTCTAGGGTGTACCCCCTGCCTCTCGCTCTATGTGCGCTAAGATAGGCTCCAGTAGACCACGTGACCCCGGAAAGTTCAGGAATAAGCAGGTATAGAAGATGGATGGATGTCGTGATAGAGCATACCATCTGAAAAGACACAGTGCACTGAATTAAACATGCCTATTGTAGACGGTTTTACTTTTACCAGTTAAAAAATCAAAGAGCACCTGAAATGTTTAACCTGCACCAGGATTTTTTCTGTGGTATGCAGAAAACAAAGATATACTGCAAGGAAGCAGACATATATTTTTATATTTTACAAAATAAGTCCTTTGATTAGATGAACCAGGAAGTGGTTTGATCGGATTAGATATATTTGACCAGTTCATTTGGGAGTGGACAAAAATAATTTTTTCATCGTCTTGGTCCAATCGTTTGAAGTTTAATACTTCCTCGAATTAAACACTATAATTAATTATAACATGCATATAAAACATATAAAAATTAATTGTAAGTTATTAAATAAATTAAAAAAGTTAAATAATTACTGTCTGTCTATAATTATAGATATATAGATCGATGGATAGTTGTTTATTTTTATTGCTGTTTGGGGGGGTTATGAGGAACGGATGGATGGGTGTAGGCAGGTTCTTCTATACCCGCTTATTCCCTAGTTCGGAGTAACGGGGGTCTACTGGAGAACATAGGGCGAGAGGCAGGGGTAAACCCTAAATCGCCAGTCCATCGCAGGGATTTTTTTTTTCCAATGGTTCACCCTGTTACCTACCAGTGGAAGCCCGAGTCCTGCTCGTGCCCAGTTCACTGAAGAAAGTTGCGTTCTCAGCATGTCGGCCACAGGGCTGGCCAGGTTGGAGGGAGGAAAAAGCGGTCCCTGGCATTTTGGGCACTGATAACCCGCTGGCGCCGTGTACAGGGGAAGGCGTGCTGCCAGTTCATTTAAGCAGGACCAGTGAAACAAATCTGAAAAAAAGATTATATACCTGATTTGATGTCTGGCTAGCACAGAAGGTTTGCCTTACATAACATGGTACATTGCAGGACCAAAAGTTTGTGGACACTTCAGCATCTGTATGTGTTTTGCCCAAGTTATTAAAGACAATATTTCAAATTAAGTCTTCAAGAAGCTCATACACTTTGTGCTTTGTGATTGGGATTCTTAGTTTAATCAAAGAGTCATTCTTATGCCTCTGTGGCAGTGCTCATATGGTGTCCACACTCTTGTTGCCACATAATATACCAAACCTACATTTTTAGCCAACATATAAATATCCTGATTCTATGCCTGTGTATCTGAAAAGATTGTAATTAGTTTAGGAAATGTGATTCTTACAGTGACTCACCATAGCACACTAATCTTACAGTGTCCTGGGAGTTTAGATGCTGACTACACAGACTGCAGTTAGGATTGTAATCGCTGTCCTGCAGCCACTGTAGGTAGGATTGTACAATACACTGCAAAGAAAATAAATATCAAGACAGAGAAACCTGACTTGTGGCCTACTCGTGATCAAAGGAAAACTAGTCACTTGGAATGACACGATAACATGACATAACCAACCTTGTTGTGATTCGATACAAGGCAGTGTTCACACACATTCACACGATGCTCGAAGCAGAACAGGTTTGTCACCTTCCTCTTCGGACACTTACACAAACCCATAATCTGCCTGTCAAACTGCGCACAAACACACCCATGTTGTCATTTGAGACGACTTTAAAATAAGCATATACCAAGCGAGACAAACAAACAAATATTTACAAACAACATAACACGATATGGTGATAGGATAAAACAGCTATCAGCTCTGCTAATACTTGGCTAGCTCTATTTAAACGTTTTAACACTAACTGTCAGAAAAAGCTTTGTTTTTAAAAAGTAAACTAAAAAAACATTCTTACCTGGAGGGGTTGCAAAGAATTAAATGGAAAGGAATCGTCAAATTGCTATGTAAAGTGTATCAGCCTAGTTATTTAGCTTTATATTCAGGTAACATTCTCTTCCGGAAAGAATTCCCCCCCTGCCACGTCTCTTCCGCTATAGTCGCATAGTAATGACGTTTCATATTGACAGTTTCATGTTAAACATAAAAAATAAAACTGTCTGCCGTGGGAGACTATAAAATAAAAAATTTTCAAAATTAAATAACATAAAAGTGTAACAACTCAAGACTTTTTTGTATTAGCATTTTAAACAAAAATATTAAAACAAAACATTTTAACAAAATGTACATCTGGCTAGCAGTAACTGTTTATATGACATATCTATTTATTAATAATGATGTAAATAAAAATGTCATAGTTCTCTATAAATAAAATACATTTAAAGAAATATGTTGTAGTTTTTTGGTTTTAACAAAATAACCCCCAAATCTGTATAAATAAATATGCAGTTATTAAGCAAGTATAAATATATACTACTTTTATATAGCTTTATTATTCTGTATATCAATGTCTATTCAATTCAATTCAGCTTTATTTGTAGAGCGCTTTTAACAATAGTCATTGTCTCAAAGCTGCTTTACATATACTGTAAATGTCTACAGTTTTTTAAATTAGTATTTTTTATTGCTGCTGTGACAAAAAAAAATTCTCAGCTTGGGATGAATAAAGTATTTCTATTCTATTCTATTCTATTCTATTCCATTTTTATTTCCTTATTCCAATTGTAAAAAAAAAAAAGAAAAAAAGAACGTCATTGTAGCCCCACCCCCTTTACCGCCATTTTGGTTCAGGCGGGTAATTTTAAATCATTGTTCCGGGGTTGAACCACGTTTAACCTTTATATTTAACGTTTTTGCTACTAATTAATTAAAAATTAATACAACAATATATATATTTTGGGTTTAGGTATATCGATATATATTCACCGAATGTCGAAGTAACTGCTTAGTTACACGGATTTATTAGCGTTGCAAAATGAACAGTAGGACACCGCGGACAGTCTCCACTGGACAGATGAGCAATGACAACAGTAGAAACAGGAGTAAGTTCTAGATAAAGTATAATTTAAAAAAACTAAAAAGCCAAATTATAAACTAAAATTTGCAGATTTTCTTCTGAATAATCTACTGGGTTATCGGGATCACATGCGCAGTTTTTATTTGCGAATAGCTAAGCTAACGCTAGCCAGACGTTTGCCTTTTTAAGCGTTTTTTAAACAATAATTGTAGATAATTTACTACCAAAAGAATCCTACAGAAATGTAATTTGTTTTAATTATCGATGTCTATATGTAATCTGCTTTTGCGTTACTATAGAATCAGTAATCCGTCAGGCTGTCGATGACGTCATTGAGGCGTATAGATTATCTTGATTTTGTAAACAATTATTTATGTTTTAACATATGAGCAAATCAGGTTTTAGCGTCTGGTCGAAGAACCCCCAAATTACAGACGCCTTTATTCCTCTTGCATTAATTCATTTCATATAACTGAGCAATTGAGGGTTAAGGGCCTTGCTCGAAGGGCCCACTGGTGGCAGCGTGGTGGTACTAGGAATCAAACCTGAATAATTCAGTTAATTTGCAGTCTAACAACGTAACCTTTGTGCCACCAAATCTCCAACTTTAAATGATGTGTATCAGAAAAAAAACTAAACCCTAACCATGAATTCAAGTTTATTTGGAATTATTCAAACCGTGAAACCTGTAAGGGAGTTAGGAATAAAAAAATGATATATGATCTGAATTTGCGCACACATGACATTTAGCTAGTTCATTTTCCAGCTTTGTTTTTGTAGAGTCAAACGATGGCAGATCACCACGCAGGAGATCGGCACGACTTTCAGCTAACGAAGAGAACATGCCACCCAAAACTGAGGTAAATCTGATTATAACAAATTTGTATAGAAAATTTCTTCACACTTTTGTTGGCATTTACATCTGCTACTGTTTTATTCCCCAGGCTCAGCATATTCCTGTCAAAAGATCCATCACTGTGAGGAAGATAGCTCCGAGGAAAACTCAGGTCACTATTTTAATATAAATCAGGATTTTCCCATCTTTGCTTTTGTAAATATTAATTTTTTTCTCTGGAAACTTCTTCCAGGCAACATCCGAGCCTAATAAAGAAAATGTGGAGAAAAGTCTATCTGGTGACTCAAGAAAACGCTCGAAGGTTTCCAGTCCACCTCCAGTCCAGACGACTGTATCCAAACCCACCATCCTATCCCCCATCCAGGCTTCTGCATCTCCTCCACGTAGAGAGCAACCAGAGCAGGATCCTGTATGGTCCGACAAAGTGCGCCGCTCATACAGCCGCTTGAGTATGGGCGATCGCTCCTTTGAGAGCCCCAAACCTCAGTCTGCCTCGTCCCCTACCCGCAGAGAGACTCTGTTCGGGTTCGAGAGGCTTCAGACTCCAGAGGTGACCAGTAAAGCCAACTCATCCAGAGGGGCGTCTTCCTCTATGTGTCTTGGATCCTTCAACCTGTTGGAAGCCGACCTAACAGTGGCTAATATCCCAGAGCCGGATCTGAATATCCCTGGGGTTTGTCTGGTGAAAAAGAACACGCGCAGGAAGAAGGTTCAGCAGATAAAGGTGTGGGAAGAATACGTGTTCGACACCATTTTGCATGAGTGTTCTTTGTATTTTTAGCATGCTTAAGTTTCATGTTACCAGTAGGTGGCTAATACCGTTATCCTGAGCGACTGACCTTTATCTCAGACTAGCAGTTAGGGTGGTTATCAGTGGCAGCTTAATGGTGAGGAGAAATTAACCCATGGCTAGGCCCGAGTGGAAAATTAACATTCACAGCATTTGATGGATGTCCAGTCCAGAGCGATTTCCATTTATGTCTTTTATACAACTGAGCATGTGGAGGTTTGTGGCCTTGCTCTGGTGCCCAACAGTGGTACTTGATGGTGCTGCAATGCAAACCCATATTTTCAATTAAATAGTCACCTGAACCACAGTGCAATAATTAAAAATTTGAACAACAGGTAATTGTGTATGCACCATCACTTGTTCAAACATAAAAAAAGACAACTACTGAGTCTCTCAAAACATATTTTTGCGTATTCTTGCCTGTCCACAGTGTACCACTCCTACCTTTCTCACTTCAAATAGCAGGATTAGGCTCCCTCTAGCCCCAAATTAAGGAATAAGCAGGTATAGAAGATAAATGAATAAAAAATATTTTAAAGTATTATTTTGTTACATTATATCTCTGCTTTCTAGCGTAGACAAATGTTTATTGCTGTTGATTGTGTTTTTTGATTTAAATTTCTATTTATTCTCCTCTTCAGATGTCAGAACTGGACGTTCTAGCAGCAAAAATGAATGCTGAGTTTGAGGAGGCAGAGTGCTTCGAATTGGTGGTGGAGTAATGTCCCAAAGTTGCGCCAGAGACATTTAAACCCATGGGAAAGAGTGACCTAAAGACCTAATCCTGCACCAGTGTGTCTTTTTTTAGTATTCCAGTTCATAACCGAGGACCCATCAAGAAAATTGAATTTCCAGATCCGGAAAAATGGAATATGATCGTTTTCTCTGTAGATTATTGTATTGTTTATTGTTTCTTTCTTTGTTAATAGAGGAGATCAGACTGGATAAATATTGAACTCATTGTTTATGATTCAGATATAAGCAGTGCTTTGTTTTATGCTTGCATGTTCATTAGGTTCTGAATCTTGTTTACTTGTAAAAGTCTACCAAGTCTTTTGTGTATGCTTTTTGTTAACTAAATCAACCAGCAAAATAATCATTTGATACATTTGATGATGGCGTCTTCATAATATTCATATTCAGCTGTCTGGTATTTTAAAGTATGTATGGCATTATTATTTATAATAATTTCTCAAAATGCGTTGGATTGTCTTCATACATTCAATTACAACTATAGTGCTAAGTGTAATAGAGTTACAGACGTTGGTTGACCCCTGAAACACATGAAACTAAATGTAAATTATATATATTAAAAAGATACTAGTTGGCAAACCCTTGTTAGGGACAACGTTTACACTTGCCGATGATGCAATAATCAAATCGATGTGGATAAAATCAAGCAGGTTTTAATAAGAAAAAAGTTAATGTAATCCAGTGCCCCTGTTTGTGTTCTTGGCTGATGGGAGTATATTCTTTGGTCTGGTATTGTATGAAGTGAGTTGTATTGTGTGTAAGAAGCATTCAGGGCATTTGGCTAATGACTTGCATTTATCTTGTTTGTACATCTGCGCAGTTGAAGGTTAAGAGCCTTTCCTTGAGCAGTGGCAGTGCTGGGAATTAGACTGTTGATCTTCACCACAGCATTCTAGCACCTTTTCAAGTGGCCATAGACTTCCCAGAAACTCAAAGCAATTTAAGCGTTTTGTAATGTTTAATATACCACGAAGTGCTTAAACCCTTAAGTACTTTTTATGTTCTACAGATTCTGTTATAAGTAGATGAGTAAGCCGGAATATGTACGTTCTTAATAAAGCTTGACAGTCATACGACAAAAGCGAGTTTCAGCAAGTATTTATACTCAGCCGCTTCTGTATGTGGATAACTGTCGTAGACAAACCCGTGCCGTTAAAGATCTAAATTAAACGGGATGATAAAATCAACCCAGACCAGTTTGCTACATATGATTACCTATTTTGGCACACGGTGGAATTTTTCAGTCCAAAGGACCGCTTTTTTATCTCCATCTCTCTCTGACTATTTAGACTAATACACATGGATGCAGCATGCTCAGCCCAAAAAAGGAGTTTAAACATGTTCGCATCAGTTCAATGTCACGTAAGGAAAGGACCAATAGGCTGCTAATTGAATGTCTTATGGAGGGGTCTGTCTGGTAAAAAATCATGCACCAAATATTTTACCAAATACCTAATTAATTCTGCAGATAAAAGAACAGGCCGATCAGAATTATATGAGCTAATCGGACAAAAAAAGTAGGTTGGACCAGCTGGAAAATAAACATCTTTATTATTAAATAAATAATATTTAGCTTTCATTATTAAAATATTTAGTGTTAACCTATAATATCCATTTAATTATTATTCAAGGTCATTTTAACCATGGTTGGCATTTAAAATGATTACAATTTCTATTGCTTTTCATGTAATATTATCAAAAGATTTACATTTATTTATTTTCGTTACCAGGGGTCTGTTGGAGCCTATCCCAGCGCACATAGGGCAAGAGGCAGGGGTTATACCCTGGACAGGTCGCCAGTCCATTGCAGGGCCACACACACAGAACCACACGCACTCACACTTATTCCTATGGAATTTAGAATCAACCTAATACACATGTTTTTAGACTGTGGGAGGAAAGCGGAGTACCCAGAGGAAACCCATGCAACTGCGGGGGCAAACTCTGCACAGAAAGACCCAAAGTCCGGGATTCAAACCCAGGACCTTTTTGTTATGAGGTGACGGTGCTAACCACTAAGCCACCGCTTCGCCATCAAAAAATATTTATTTGTGTAACTCCAAATAAGAAAAATCTTTCCCATAGTTACCTTACAGTTATATTAAGAAAAGATGGCCATTTTTTCATAGAGAGTTCATGCTGTATTTTTGTGTCCTTCTGTTCTCTTTGCTGGAGGGTAACATCACAATTCAACCCTCATTGATTGTCGAGGAACGGCTGTGTGCTGGACAACATAGCTGACTATTGATTCATTTGTGGAAAGGCTAAAGGAGAAATAGAAAAGAGGAAGCGGATATCAGAACGATTTGCCTCGGTCGTGGAAATATTTGTGAGAGCAGTTTTTAATACTGATCAAAAAATAAATCAATTTTCTCTCTTCAATCCAATGTCTGTTAAAGTCAACCCATGACACATGACTGATAAAATGGCCATGACTTAAATTGATTTTCCAAAATGAATGTGAGTGTGTGTGGTTGTTCGTGGCCCTGCGATGGATTGGTGACCTGTCCAGGGTGTATCCCTGCCTTTTGCCCTATGTGCGCTGGGATAGGCTCCAGCAGACCCCTGAAACCCCTAGTTAGGAAATAATTGAGTATAGAAGATTAATTAATACATGAATGAAAGAGCATTTAAACAAGTATAGAATCCAAAATAATATAAGACAAATAGTACTTATCCGCTTATTCCCTAACACAGAGTCACAGGGGTCTGCTGGAGTCTATCCCAATATATAGGGCGACAGGCAGGGGTACACCCTGCACAGGTCACCAGTCCATCGCAGGGCCACATATAGACAAACAACTATACGCACTTACATTCACTCCTATGGGCAATTTAGAATCATCAATCAACTAATGCATGTCTTTGGACTGTAGGAGAAAACCGAGGGTACCCAAAGAAAGCCCACACAGGTATGGGGAAAACACTAACATGATCAGTGCCTTGCAAATTAAGGGATAAGGGCCATGTTCAGGGGCACAGCACAGCATTAGTAGATTAGTGGCTAGAGTAAAAAAAAACTTATTTAGTTTTAATTCTTCGTTTAATTGGGAGCTGCTTTGGCTTTATTTTAATTATTTGCTTCTTTGGAATATGCGTTAACAATCTATCATAAATAAACCTTTGTTGAAAAAAATGTCGTATGTCATTGCTGGAATTCAAGTCGACTTTTGTCTACAGTTCACCATCCTTCTGGCATAAGGCTGAGTAAGGCTGTATATTGATAAATACTGATCAATACACACCAGTTATTACAGTACAATCTAACACAAACCAATACCGAGTACATTTAAACTTATACATAAAAGAAATTATTGATTTTATATTTAACACTTTATACAATCTATAGCAACACATAATAACCTGTGTTGTAATTATAAAGATTTAGTTAAAACTGTGACACATGTATTGTTGCTAAAGCTGCTTGATTTCCCTAAGGGCACTTGGTTAAGTCAAGCAGAATTAATTAACACTGGCATGGGTTTATATTGAAAAATCACAGACTGGAAAGTAGAGGGGTGGAGTTGGCAGAGTCACTGCTGGTAGAAAAGTTGTGAGGATAGAAGCGTTTCCTTACTTGTCATGAACCACACAACTAAGCTATATTATTAGGATTTTCTCACCCTGGATGTGATTTTTACATCCAGATATTAAGGTAAGACTACTGATTATCCTATTCTGGATGCAGTGTATTGGGTACATTTCTATTATTGTTATGATAGTTCAGATTAGATTTTAAGACTAAGGATCAACCTGACAAAAGAAAAAATGGCAAACAATGAAGAAAAACATCTTCGTCATCATCTTCATCATCATCATACTACGTCAACTCTTCACCAACACTGTCATGGATCTCATCTGGCTGAGAGGTATGAAGATTGATTTTACTTCCAATAAGGAAGAGGTCTGACTATCTGATAAATGGATAAACAATTGTAACATAATATGATAAAACTCTGGTTTCCTCCCACAGTCCAAAAACTTGTGCATTAGGTTTATTGGTGACTCTAAATTGCCCATCGGAGTGTATGTGAGTGTGTGGTTGTGTGTCTGTGGCCCTGCAATGGGTGTCCAGGGTGTATCCCAGGTTTCTTTCCCAATGTGCACTGGGCTAGGCTCCAGCAGACCCCCCCGTGACCCTGAGTTTGGGAATAAGCGGGTATAGAAGATAAATAAATGAATGAATATGATAGATAAAATTGGTTGGTGGCGTAGTGGTTAGCACGGTTGCCTCAAAACAGGTTGATACTCTGTAGTGTATTCCTGTCCTAAGTTGCAGATTTGTCATAACTTTTAATAGGAGTTTAAACCATGTATGACTATCATATTTCACTAATTAATTTCACTTGTTTTGGTTATTTATTACAGTCATAGTGTAACAAAGCACAACAATATCAACCATCAGCTTCCTCAAAGTCCCCCTCACCATAATACCCATGAGCATGCTAATATCTATCTTCATCACAATCTACATTATCATAATAAATGGAAGAAAGGGAATTGTTCTCATCACCGAACATTGGCTATCACGTCAGATGCAAAAGCGTCATCTACTGGTTCCTCTTCACTTTTCTCTTGCTCATCATCATCGTTCTCATCTTCTTCATCTTCAGACTCATTGTCCTCATCATCTGCTAGTTCTAAAACCTTGCCCTCCGATGCTTCCACCTCTTTCAGCTCTTCTTCTTCATCAAGGTCATCCTGTGGGTCATCTAAAAGCTGTGTTGAAAAGTCTGCGTCTGAGTTTGGGAAAGGGATTCGCCGTCCACAACATTTCCAGTCTTGCACAGACATCCCAAGGCAAAGGAGAGCATTTGAGGAAAATAAAGAAGATACCGTGCCCCTGCTGAATGTGGATAGCCATGTCAATAAGTCTGCAGGTATACCAACTCAACTTTCTTTGAAGACAAATTGTAAGAGCAGTATAGAGTACCCAGAGTCTTCCCACATGGCATCCAGAAAAAGTACCTTGAGAAAGAAGAAAAATGGTCAGATTGAAATTATTCCAAAGGCAAAATCTATGGAGGTGCTGCCAGTGCTGAATAATCAGTGTGGAGAATTAGATGAAAAAGAAATTGAGAGGAGAAAAGAGGAAACAAGAAAGAACATTGTGAGGGAAAAAATGAGGTTTTCTGCCTTTTTAAATGAAATTACGAGACAGGTGATAAGTCCGTCCAGGCTGCAAACTCTTGGGGTAATTGATACCCACAAGTTTATAAGCCCTACCGAGTCTCTAGCTTCAGCAGGGAAAGTACAAAAAAAATCAAAACATTCTTCTAAACTGTCTGATAGTACAAACTCTGTATCATCCTCTGTACCATCTACCCACACCCAAAAGCATTCCTCAACAAATAGGTCTAGTCCACCTCCTCAGTCCAACAAGACCTGCAATTTCATCAAACACCACTCCCATCATCACCAGCACAAAAGGTCACATAGGAATCCCAAACATCTTCAACATAGTGTTAACAAGCACACTGGAAAGATAACTGGATCACACAAAAGGCTGCAAGATCAGTCCAGTAATCATTTAACAAATGATTCCACCATGGATACAAAAAAGAATAGACAGAGAACAAACTCTGTCTCGCCAAACTCTCTTCAGCATCACAATCGTGATCATGGCCACAAAGGACATCACCATAAGTCACAACCTCGTTTTCCATCTTCTCACCCAAATCATAGAACGTACCAAAGTCGCCAGTCCTGTTTGAACCCTTGTCAACATCATTTAACTTCTCCATCAAACTATCACCATGAACAAAATATACAACCTCTTTTTTCACATTCTGAAACTTCTCATTTATTTAATTTCTCTCATAACCAACCACACAATGATGATGATAGATCCTCTTGCTCTGAAACTGACCCTCTTTTTCAGTCACAATCTCACCACCATGTTCCTTCCTCTCCTCTGTACCATCATCTTCATGGTGATCAAAGCCTCTCATCTTCAGATTATAATTTTCCCCATTTAAAACCAGATTCTTCTTCTTTACATAACCACCATCAGATTGATAGTGATTACCAAAGTACATCCCCACTTCACTTCTTTTTATTTTCAAAAAATGATGATCATATTTATTCAGAAACACTTCACCCTCCACCTTCTCCTTTATATCACTACCATTGTAACGATGATGAACAAAGTAGCTCATATCCTTCTGCATCACAATCTTTTCAAGAACATCAGAGAAGCGTATCTCCACAGGGCCATTCCTCACTCATAAAAAGTCTAGAATCCCATCAAAGTCATCCACATTCTCCATTGCACCACCTACATCAAGACCACAAAAATCCACCTCCACATTATCAAAGTTTGTGTACAAAAACCAATGAGTGCCTTTCCCATTCAGGACCCTATCATTCAGATTCTTATTCTAGATCACATGTATCCCTTGCAGATACTCAATGCTGTTCCTTTCATGCTAAATCACATTATCCTCACTATAATTCCACTGAAAAAGCCCATAAGTCTTTACCTGATAGCCATTTGTTTAATAATCCATACAACTCTTCTTCTGAACTTGATTGGCCTTTGCATCGTGATTCCTCTTCTGCTCAACCTTACGACCAGCATTGTGTTTCCTACACTAATGATGATCATCATCAAAATTTCCATGGCTCTCCTAATGACTGTTATTACCATCATCGCTCCAATCCAGATATTCACATTCATTCTGAGAGACAAATTGATTTCCATTTGGGCAGTCAATCTCATAGTCCTTACCCAGACAGACCTCACCAACAGCTATCTAATTTAAACTATAATGATAAATCTCATTCTAAGAACACAAAAAAGCCATCCCACAGATATCCCCATGATCCAGATGGCTATTATTGTCATGACCACTTTTACAACCTAACATACAATGAAGGGCACCATCAATATTCCAATCCAGATTCCCCAAACAGTCCCGACTCTAAATCCTATTACCACAATCAATGTCTCCACTCTCTCCATTCCAATTCCCATTCAGAAGCTAAACTTGAATCCCACAAAGATTTTGTCCAACAGCATCACAATAATGGTTCACAGTCCCACAAAGATTCACATCGGCAACAAATTCATCACGATTCTCATCAAAACATTGAAAACTCAGAATTTCATGACCATCCCCATTTAGAATTTTCTTCCCATGCTTTGCATGCTGATTCCAAACATACTAACCAGACGCCATCAACGCACCAGCATTCCATTTCTACATTTCAAAAGCCTTCCCAGCCAACCAGTACGGAATTCCTTCAGCGACTTAATCACCACTACCAACATCTAGACTTCCATCACCATTTTCAGCATTCGCATACAAATCCTCCTCAGCATAGTGTTTATAATGATCCACATGTGCAGTATGTTGCTCCAAAAACACACCATCATCATGAGCAGGCTGAACCCTATGCCCATTCTTATTTTAAGCATTACCCCCGGTCCCAAGTGGAATGCAAGCATCATTTTGATGGTAAATCCAATAAATATAGTCCGGAATTATACAACCATCATTTCCACACCAAGGAACATCATCATCTTTGTGATCCCTGTACTCTTCGCAAATCTCCAGTTGGCGAGAAGGCAATGTCCCCTTGTTCTAGCAAGTCAGAGGATGAGCAGTCAGTGACCGGCAAGGAAACAGCTGTGACTACCATAGTAAGAAAATTGCTCTAGTATTTCATTTTGGAATAAATAACTTGTAAGATGTTCTTATATGATATGGTCAAATGTGCTACTTCCCTTTTACAACTTTTTCTAGGAAAAAGGCTCTGAATGCGAAAGAATTATGTGAGTTTAATTCTAAACTGTATGTGCTTTTTAAATATACTACAGTGCTCTAGACAGTGTCCTAACATATTATTTTATCCTGATCTAAGTTGTTTATCAAGCTATCTTATCCTTCATCACCTAGGATGCTACATGAACATCGTCAACTGGAATCAGAGCCTCAGAGAACTCAAGTGGAATTCAACAGCATGACGGACAAATTCAAAAGGTCGAACTGAATTTTTAGTACAATTTTCCTACATTTGAGTCGGTAAAATGTATCTCTAAAGAATCATCTAAAGCTGCGAGATTTAAAATTTAGTTTTTTAGTTTTATCTGTTCATTTTCTTTAGACTTCAGAATGATTATTCTACCATTCAGCAGACTGGTGGTTTTCGGGATGATGAAACACAACAGGTGGTAAGGCATATTGTTTGATTTAAAATATGAATATGTTTTTTTGTTTTAGGTTGATATAATTCATTCATTCATTTTCTGTACCCGCTTATTCCCAAACTTTCCGGGGTCACGGGGGTCTGCTGGAGCCT
>JAOTQW010000023.1:2187663-2209744 GCA_026260075.1 Sisor rabdophorus
AGGACCTTCTTGTTGTGAGGCGACCGTGCTAACCACTGCGCCACCGCACCGCCCTGGTTGATATAATAATAATAATAATTAAATTGTGGTGTTTTAAGATTTAAGAAATATTCTTTATTATATACGTTTATTTTCACTATGATTTTAACTAAGTTACTATGACTTAGAATGACAATGTCCTAAATTCAAATTTCAAATTTATAACCCTACCTACACTACTTTTGTTATTTTCACACTTCCTCTTGTCTTCTCAAAAATAAACTCATGAATGCCGACCATAGAAAACTGAACCAGCAGATTGCAGAACTGACAAAACATCTTTCAGGTGCCAAGACAACCATTCAGAGTCTGGAGACAATCAGTGTGAGTGCTTGATGACAGGAAGATGGTAGATATTGTCTCAAACATCAAAGACTGAATAGAAGTAATTTTGGAGAAATTATGGAGGAGTATACTCTCCTCTACTGTAGCTACCCTGCAGATGAAATTGTAGCACAGTGGTTTGATGTTAGCAATATTGCTTACTATTGAGTACAAAATATGTATTTGTGTGTTTAATTGGTAATCTAAATTTTCATATGAATAAGTGTTTTTGCTTACTTTTGTCTAAATGTGGCCCAGCAAAGGACTGTCCAAGGTGGCCTGTCCAATGTGTACCTGTGCCTTTCACCCAATGACAGCTGGGATAACATGCAGCAGATCCATGCGACTCTGATTAGAAATAAGTGGTATAGGAGATGAATAAATGGATGGATGGATGGATGGATTGATGGATGGATAGATGGATGGGTGGAATTCATAAACAAACTTTGATGTTGCATGGATGCCAAGGTTATCTTTTTTTATTGCAGACTTATTATGGGTAAAATACACAAGAAAGATGGTAGACATATATTATTATTTAGTCTATGACAGGGGTGTATAATTTTATCTGCAAAGTTTCCGTGTAGGTGCAGATTTTCATTCAGGCAAGCAAGGGACACATCCAATTCCACCTATTCAGTCAATCTTGGTTTTCATTAGAATAACACATGCGGCTTCTGCCTGTCTGGAATGAAAACCTAAACCTGCACCATCCTGTCATTTTTCATTCCTTATGATAACGAGTATTACCAAGGCATTATTAATTCATTTATTCATTCATCTTCTTTACCTGCTTATTCCCTGATTTAAGGTCACAGGGGTCTGCTGGAGTCTATCCCAGCACACATAAGGCGAGAGGCAGGGGTACACCCTGGACAGGTCACCAGACAGTCGCAGGGCCACACGAACAACCAAACATACTCACTCCCATTAATAAGGGGTGGGATGGCCTAGTGGTTAAAATGTTGGACTGATACCAGAAAGACCGGGGTTTGATTCATAGCCACCACTTTGGGCTCCTGAGCAAGGCCCTTAACCCCCAATTGCTCAGTTGTAAGTTCTGATAAGGGCATCTGCCAAATGCTGTAAATGTAATAATTATGAAGCACATTTTCTAATATTACATATCCTTTTTTTACACAGATGACATCAATGCTTCAAGAAGCCCTCGTAAAACATTCAAATTCAGATGATCCGATAAAGCCATTAAAGACAGCGGTTGCACCTCCCCCGTTTCAATTTATGGATAGTGATCATGATAACAAAGGCTCAGTGGCAGAAGATGACCAATCATTGGGTACTGTTTAAGAAAAGGATGAATGTGATTGGGTGAAAAATCATTGGGGAGACCAAGCAGAGTAGCATTAAGAGTAATCAGCATAGTTTCTACATGGCAGCAGAATTATGGTTTCTGTGTAAACTTGAATTAGTATGGATGGGAGAGTGAAGATAAAGAGATTTAATTAGAGGGGGTGAGATCGCCCACAGCCAAGGTCTACAAATACCAGGACTTAAGTTCAACATTCACCCTGGGACCTTACCAATTCTGATAAAAAGATGGTAAAACAGAATCTGGTGGGAGAGGCATGCCATATTCACACTGGATGTTATTCAAGTTTTCTTTGCCTTTTTTTTTTGTCAGATTGGAGGGTATTAACCGCACTGACCTGCTGACACTTGGGCACCAATGTCAGCTAAAGTGCACCGAAGATAACATAGACTAACATGAACTGAGAATAGGCTTACACAGAACTGAAAATGGCAAACTAGCATAATGTTGGAAATAAAGGGGTCAGGAGTGGCTTAGAGTTTATGACAAATCGGGAGTCAAGGCTTGTAAAGGCTTTATTACAGATAAAACTATAAAACTATAATTAATGACTTGCAGATGTGAATGTACATTAAAATAAATAGGTCTGGAATTGAATAGTTTACTTATAAATGTTTTATATAGTGTCCTGTTTTAGATAGAGATGTTTATAAACAATGCCCTTATTTATACCTTTTACTTGTAAAAATTATATAAGCTAGTGATTACTAATTATTAACCACTGAATCAGCTCCGGATGCTCAGAAACTTTCAAGCTATGTGTTAGACTTTTTTTTTTCAGAGTCAAAGATATTTCCACGGGTTACTGGTAGCCCCACTGAGGTAGATGCTTTGATAACGTCTGGAGACAACATCAAACAGATGTATAGCACTTTGATTTCACTTTGGTGCTTAACGCTCTTAGCTAACAGACACACACATACACACATACACACACACACACACACACACATACGCACAGTAAAATGTGTGGAAAAAAAACCCCAAAATCGTTCCATGAAGGTCACACACTCTTTTTATTTTATTAGAAGTGAGGTTGGCTAAAATGTGATTTACATTTCACACTTTAAGAACTAGCTTAAAGACTTGCATTACTTTCATAATTTAATAGTACGCAATATATAATAGCTATTACAGTTACAATTTGTTCTCATTTGCCCTTTTAAGCACACTTATTGATGGCTTATACGGGTTACTACTAGGTGGACGTAGGTAGAATCTAAAGTAGGTAGAATTTATTTAATATATTTGAATGGCTATAGTTATCTCATATTTGCTGTAACACTTAATTTTTTAAAGATTTTATAGTATTTTAGTAGTATTAGAAATAAGAAACTTTATGCTAATTTATTTGATTCTTGACCTGTATTTTAATTTTTATCCAAACTGTGTAATTAATGTCTTACTAGCCTTTGTAAATTTAAATAGAATTGAAATGCACATTTCTAGTGCGAGCCTTTTATTTGTGTTTAATTAACCATTGCAAAATCCATATAACTTTTAAGTACTGTATATAATCGATATTATTGTTAATCTTTACCTTTTCGTTCCCTTTTTTTGGTGTATCTTATTTATCACAATGCTGAAGATTTGTTTACTGTAATTGTAAAGAGTGGCTATTTTGTTTGCAGTAGATATCCCATCACCTAGAAGCAGCCTTGCTTAATAGATGTAAAAACATTTTGGATAATGAGTAATATGAAAACTGTGCTAAAATCATGCCCTTAATTATCTGTAATATTCATTCGTTTGCGAATTAAAATAATAAAGGTGTGTAAATGTCTTATTAAGGCTATAGATTGTATAAATAAATGGCTCAAATTGGTTAAGAGGCCAAGTGATAGCAGGTCCTATCTATCTACTAAAAAGTAAAACATTTTCAAATTTTTTGCACCGGCCTGTGTAATTGTTTGACAGTTTTCTCTTCTATAATGTTTGTACATTGAGATTAACACACAATATAGTATACCATCTACAGTTATTTTTCAACGTAAACTTGTTGTCTTAAAGTCAATAAAATGATATAGAAAACATGTGGAAGCAATATGGTATGAGGTTTAATACTAATTCTTAGGAAAAGTACTAATGTCTTTTTTTTTTACATAAACTCTATAGCACATCAAAAAGTTTCTTTGCTCATCCCATCTTGGAAGGTTGGTGTCCGAGTGCAGGGTCAGCAATAATGCAGCAACCCTGGAGCAGGAAGGATTAAGGGTCTTGCCTATCCCTTTTTGTTCTTCCCATCAATCACTTAGCGCCTTAACAAATTGAGCCATTTATTTATACAATCTATAGCCTTAATGAGACATTTACACACCTTTATGTATTATTTTAATTTGCAAAACAAAAATGAATATTACAGATAATTAAGGGCATGATTTTATCATAGTTTTCATATTACTCATTATCCAAAATACCATTTACTTAAACCTAATTATGTATGGATATATAGATATATGACTATCAATAAATATTATGCAGTATATGCAATTATTGTTCTGGGTTTGTGCACACCAGTTTAATCGCACACTTGATACACACAACAGCCAAACATTTATTAAATATTGAAACTGTCTTAACAATATTATTACAGTGCTTGCAATGTTATAGCTCAATCACTGCATCTGTCAATTCCCAGTGGCAATCTCTCTTTAACAGTGCTGAGCTGACAGCTTTCTAGCCCATCGAAGAGGGCCGTCATAATAGGATAGGTAACAGATTACAGGTAAGATGCCCCAGATATCCATCTTTACCCATATCTATAGTTTCTCTTACCCAGGCATGGGTTCAGAGGGGCAAATATACCACTCTTTTAATTAAGTTAATATCTTTAACACTTGACTGAGGGGCAGGGATTACCTCATCAAAACAGAAGCTGACCACAGAGGAATTTGCCACCTAGGACAAACTTGTTCTTTCCAGCAAAGTTGATCTCCGGATACTGAGACACAAGATGATTTGAACTTGGATTTGGGATTAACAGTATTTCCGCTTCATTTCACGTTACATTTTCTAAACGAGAGATTTTGTCTATTCTTGTTTTGTATCCTGTTTTCCTGCTGTCATCATGGTCTGGGCTAAACTGAAATTCCCCTTTGAAAAAAGAGTGAAGCTAGCTCAAAGTTTGTGGCTGCTCTCCTGGCTGGCCACTTTAGGTGGAGCAATCACCTTCTGTCTTGGATGCTTCTTGAAGACAGAACTTCGCCGGAGGGCAGAGGTATCAAAACTCAGCTTTTTAATGCACATTTTCATTCTATGCTTTATCACATACACTCCAATCAAATTAAAACTGTTAGTGTTTTTTTTAGGGTTTATTGACCAAGCTTGTGTTTTATTAATTAATTTATTAATTGCAGTGCAAAGATTTGTATGTCAGTTCAACTGTGTGAATGCTTATTATTATAAACCTTAAAGGACATTGAAATATCAGGATTAACCTAAGCAAATGTGAACATTGCTTAAGCCTGTTAGTGCAAGCTTAGAAAACTGTCTCCTCAAATAAGCTTTCTAATAGATGAATCATAATCCAGGTCAATATAAAGAGTCTGTATCATTTATTAACCTATAACAAGCTTCATATTTGTTCTAAAGTTATATAAGGGATATAATGACCCTTGCAAAATGTATTCGCAAATGTCAACAAAATGCTCAATTTATAAAAGGGTACAATAAAAAAAACCACAACAACAATTATATGTGGAAAGAGGGTTGTTTGGCGTAATAAAATACAATAACATACTTAAAGCTTGGGGTGTTTAGAAAGAGAGCGTGAACAAAAAAATCTTATCTGCCAACAATACATATTTTGCAGGACATTTTTATTAAAGCCATAAGGATTCATAATTTAAAACCACAGACAGGGCAAAATAATTCCATGATATAAAAGTTTGTCTGGTGTAGAAATATAAGATGAAAAGAACGATAACAGATCAATAAACCCAAATGCCTCCTCTAGGTGATGGACAACACAGAGATCTACATTGTCCCAAACACACTCCTTGTAGCTGGTCTAGCCTCCATGGGAATCAACTGGTTTGCTGGTCGGGTCTGCCAGGATGCTCTGGAAGCCACTCGCTTTCCACGCTGGAAGACCATCCTAAAGACCTACTTCTGTTTTACTATCTTCTTCACCATCCTGCTGTTGATGGGTGTCATCCTGAGTTACGCCATGAAAGGCAGCCTAGAGGGCTCACTAAAGGTTGGCCTCAAGAATGGCATCCGCTTCTACAAGGACACAGACACCCCAGGACGCTGTTTCCAGAAGCAGACCATCGATCGGCTACAGATGGAGTTCCAGTGCTGCGGTAACAATGACTACAAGGACTGGTTTGAGGTACAGTGGATCAGTAATCGCTACCTGGACTTCAGCTCCAAGGAGGTTAAGGAGTAAGTAAAGGGGAAAAGGAAAAGGTTTAGAACGGCTTTGATAAACTGTCCTGCACCCCAGACATTTCTGTAAAATAAATTTGACAGCGGATTATGTTGCAGATAAATTGAAGCAAGCAAAAAACATTCAGAGATCCACTAAACAGTTTTCCCTAAGGGAATCCTTTTCAAGCTTTAAGATACCCTTTGTTCCCTTACCTCTGTCTAATTTCACTTCACCTTATTTTCCAGTCGTATCAAGAGTAATGTGGATGGGCGTTACCTGGTGGATGGTGTCCCCTTCAGTTGCTGTAATCCAAGTTCGCCGAGACCCTGCATCCAGTACAAACTGACCAACAACTCTGCCCACTACAACTATGAGCACCAAACTGAGGAACTCAACATTTTCATCCGTGGCTGCAGGGCAGCTCTGGTTGGCTACTACATGGGACTGATGAACAGCATTGGCGCTGTTGTGCTTACAGTCTTCATCCTACAGGTGACAATAAATAACAATCCAGGTTATTTATAGACTGTCAAGGCATGTCAATAAATGATTATACACTTCCTGTTTCACCTGTCTTTTCACAGGGTACAGTGGTTGCATGCCTGAGGTATTTGCAGACCTCCATGGAAGCTGTGATCGGACAGGAAAACACGGAGGTGGAAACTGAGGGTTACCTTCTGGAAAAGAGCGTGTCAGAAACTATTATGGAGTACCTTGACCCTGTGATGAAGCTTCTTATGATAAACCAGGTGCAAGATGGGCAGGCCAAAGCAGAGGCAGGGGCTGCTGGGACGTCTGGTGAAACACTGTCTGGGTCTTAATGCAAAATAGGATTCATTGATTCTGTAGAACGACCTTATAAAGATGGTATTCAGCAAATATATTTAATTTTTAATTGATATTAAATGAGTTGCACCTAAAACAATTGTAAATAATTCTCAATCCACCAAAACAATTAAACCATAAAAAGCTTTTAATAGCAGTTCACTGTTTGTATATATTCAAATATCTATGGTTTTTGTTCACTGGTCATTAATACTAATGATAAGGGAATATCGGATGAAGAATGTTTATGAGAATATCTAAGTCTCGAGGAGGCATCATGTAATGCTGTCAATAGCATATCTAAAGGTAGCAAAGGTTAAGAATTGTTTTCACTCCTCAGTGTTTCTCGTGGAACATGTTGCTAATGCAATGTTGCTATTAGATTGTAACTATGAGATTCCACCCACAAAAATTTGCACATTTTTTGTTGTATGAAGTACCGGAAATTAGCTAAATCTGTACATTGTGTGAGACAGTACAATGGATCTAAATATAAAAAGCTGACGTAGTCAAAGCATGCTCAGTGCACAGCTAAGCATAATCAGAAATACAGATTGCGACCAAGAGTCAGACTTAATAAAACCTCCTTGTTTAACTGCATTGTTGTGTAGTGCAATTTTATGTGAACCACCCACACAGCAGAGCGCACACACACACACAAACATGCTAAAACAAAAGCAGCTTGCAGGCAAACCAATACTCCATGTACCGTATACTTGCTGCATTTGTGCATGTAGGCATAACCGGCACTTAGTCTTACTTAATCTTACTCACACATTCAAAATTGATGTATAGCCACTTAGAATAATATAAGATTGTATTATTCATTAATTCATTAATTCATTTATCTTGTATACCTGCTTATTCCCGAACTCGGGGTCACAGGGGTCTGCTGGAGCTGCTTATCCCGGTGCACATTGGGCGAGAGGCAGGAGGTACACTCTGGACAAGTCGCCAATCCATGGCAGGGCCACACACACACACTCACATTCACTCCTATACAATTTAGAATTACCAATCAACCTAATGCACATGTTTTTGGACTGGTGGAGGAAACCGGAGTACCCACACAAGCACGAAGAGAACATGCAAACATGCAACATGCATAGAAAGACCCTGAGCCCGGGATTCGAACCCAGGACCTTCTTGTTGTGAGGCGACCGTGCTAACCAAGATTGCATTACTAAGATTGAAAAAGCATAAATACTGTCAGTAGGAGTGTCAGTCAGTCATCACCACAGACTGCATAGCTACATCCCATATCTTGAGAAGCAACTATAATCCAAGCTGTTAATACACACACTGCTGTCCAAGCACCTGCCATGCTGAAACAATATCCAACTAGCCCTTGTCACATTTCATTGTTTTACTTTTGTAGTGTTAAAATTAAAAGCTTAATAGACATAATACATTTAGAAATACAATACACCATCCATTAACACACAATCCATCATCCTGTTATAAGGCAAATCGAATCCATGTACTATAATAACTGATATCGATTTTAAATATTAGATAAAGGAATATTCAGGAATTATGTAAGTGGCATGTCTATGGTTAATCTTGATGTAAATGTGTGTGAACATGTGTTTATAATAGGGTGGCTTAGTAGTTAAGTAAGGGGGTCCAAGGTTTTATCCCCAGCAGTTGTTTTTCTGTGTGGAGTTAGCATGTTCTTCCAGTTCTAGTCCAAAACCATGTATGTTAAGCTGATTGATGACTCTAAATTGCCCATAGAATTGAGGGTAAACGTGTGTATGGTTGTTTATCTGCATGTGGACCGGCGATGGTCCAGAGTGTTTAGCTAGGATACTTCAGCAGATCTGTGTGACACTGATTAGGAATAAGTGGGTATAGACAATGGATGGATAGAAGGATAGATGGATGAATGTGCGAAGGTGTGTATATCGGCTCAGAATTTCTGGTACAGGATCTGCATCCACAGCAACTCAGAAAAAGTATATAGCAATTATTTAAGATGACTGTATAAATGCAAGTCTGAACCTGGTTGGTATATACTGGTAAAATGTATTTAGTTGGACCAAATAAGTAAGCCGTAAGTGACAGACATTATTTCACTATGATTTTTAATATTTATTAACTTATTTAAGTGGTTATTCGATTGGAATTGATTTAATGTAAACTCACACACAACAAATAAAAAGCTCAAAAAAAAAGTCCCCCTCTTTATTAAATAGCCTAAATATTACTGCACCTTCTATAATTAATGCATTCATCTTCTATACGTGCTTATTCCCCAATTTGGGGCAGTGCACATAGGGCGAGAAATTAGACAGTACACCCTGAACAGGTCGCCAGTCTATCGCAGGGCCATATACAGACAAATACATATTCACATTTACTCGTATGGGCAATTTAGAGTCACCAATAAACCTAATGTACATGTTTTTGTACTGTGAGAGGAAACAAGTGTACCCGGAGGAAAACCACGCAAGCGTGGGGAGAACATGCAAACTTCGCACAGAAAGACCACGTGCCTGGGAATCGAACCCAGGACCTTCTTGTTGTGAGGTGACCGCCCTCCTTCTACAATGTATTATGATAATTGTTGAATATTTTGATTGTTGGATATATATAAAAGTTATATATATATAAAATACTTTTTTACAAATAATTTTATTTGTTACTTTGGTTAAATAATGTAACAATTCCTCACATATCTTTATTCATTAATCTTCTCTCTGAGCTTGGTGTCATGGGTGTCTGCTGGAGTCTATCCCAGAGCACATGGGGTGAGAGGCAGGGGTACACCCTGGGCAGGTTGCCAGTCTGTTGCAGTCCACATACACCAACACTCATGGGCAATTTAGAATTATGGCAATTCAGATTCACATGTTTTTGGACTGTGGGAGGAAACTGGAGTACCTGGGGAAGACATGCAAGCTCGGCACAGGGGTCCTGGGATTCGATCCTAGGACCTTTTCCTTGGGACCGGAAGTACCTCAGGTGTGATAGCTGTACGTTTTGCACCCTATTTAGAAGAATAATTAGCGATTTCGGACGGAACACAGCCCAGGCGTGTCTGTGTCAGGAACCAGTTCTGGGTGTGAACTTTACACAAGAACTTTCCCAACCTACTCGACGTGCCTGTAAAAAAACATTTCGGCTTCCGTAGCTGAAGTACCTCCAGACTGTAGACTCTTTTCCCTCGTTTTAGTTATTTCATATATTTAATAATCATTATTTTTTTCTGCTGCGTTTTTATTAAGTTTTAAAACGAAGCGACGGGGAAAAAAGGAGCGTTTTAAAAAGAAATAGAGAGAGCAAGAAATGTCAAGGAGTTTTAATTAACTGTCAAGACGAATAGAAAGCCTGTTAGCTTCTCTGTTAGCTCATAGCCAGGCTACCAATGTCTTAACTTAATGCTAAATGTGAGGTTTTGGAAAGGGGAATGTTATCGGGCACGTTTTATATATTTTTAAGTACTAGTTCAGTGATAAACAGTAACATGTCCGTGTGATTGTTTTAAACATATATTTGTGAACATTTGAAAGCAGAAGATTAGCCAATAGCTCGAAGTAGGAAAGACGGTAAGGGCGTCTGCGTACTGTACCCCAAATAACCGTATCCTGACAGCGATCTGGATGTTTATATCAGAATATTTTACAAGAAAAAAATTATTCGATTGTACGGGTTTGTAAGTTAGAAATCGGATCGGAAAACAAAACCATGTCCGGCTGTGATGCCCATCACCACCACCACCACCATCATCATCATCACCACCATCATGAAGATTATGCCGATGTTTAATGCTCTTCCACACAAGGTTGTCAATAAAAAGGGCTTCATATAGAAAGAGAACTGTGTCCAAGTTCGTGCGTTTGCGACGGTACACCGATTTCCAGCAGCATCATGTCCGGGGAGAGCAGCAGCGGCAGCAGCAGCGAGGATTCGGACCGAGAGTCGAGAAGGAAGAGCTGTACCGTTAAACACGAGATCACTAACGGTAAGTGATCACCGACACCGACATTTATTTTAAACCTGTATCTCACATACACTCTTCGAAAACTTGGGGATAATGTCACTAATGGTCCACCTGGCTTAAAATTCATCAGACAACGTTATTCAGTATTTCAGGGTTAGGGGCCTTACTTAAGGGCCCGACAGTTGCAGCGTAGTGGTCCAGGGAACTAAAGTATCACTTACATATTTATGCAACACTTGTGCATAGTGACTTACAATCAGATTATTTATAAATGACTTAGCAGTTAGTGGATCAAGGGCCTTGCTCAGGGGCCCAATAGCGGCATCTTGGTGGTTATTTAATTGAATTCTGGAAATTGTAACCTGGAAAAAAGGGATTCGATTCCCAGCACCAACAAACTGTTTGGCCCCTGAGCAAGGCACTTAACTTCTAATTGCTCAATCGTATACAAGATTTTAACGTAATGGCGTCTGTCCTTGCTGTCAAATATCAATGTCATCTATCTATCCATCCATCCATTCTGGAATGATCTTGGATTTCGGATAACAGTAACAAATTTGCTGCCCGAGGGATACAGGGCCCAGCAGTGGCGCCGTGGTGGTACTGGGATTCATTCAACTTTCTTCTTTTTTCATTTTATCAGTAGTCCATACTGAATCCTTGCAATCTAAACTAAATTAAAGATGTCCTAACATACAAATCTAACAATCTACAAACAATATACAAACTAAATCTCAACATTTAATGAATTCCCATTGAAATGAAATACAGAATATAGAAGATTTTGTAGGAAAACACACCTACTATATTAATTTATTTTCATTGTGAAACAGGTGTAACGTTTAATTGTGAATTATTAAATTCTATTAAATTATTATTCTGCATCTCAGCAGTGGAATATCTGAAAAGTGGCTGCGGTTCTGATTTTGTTTCGTAGCTAGGTGCAATTTTGGTGCTTGTTCCAACGCAGATGTTACACGTGAGTGCAGGCCAAAGCTTAAAGCAAGCCCTCGCCATTCCTGCCATGATTTGCATAACTTGGCAAGTAGATTTGGCTCAGTAGCATAAAAGATTATTGTGTCGCTGGTGTTATATAAAAAAATTCAACTGTTTCCAATAATATTATTCTGATTTCGAGTGTCACCAATACATAATAAAAAGTGCTTAATTTCTTTTGGATGAAAAAAATCTATAAACCTTTAATTGGACATCACAAATATAGGCAGTCACAATACTTAACAAAATTGCAGCTTGTCATAATGGTTGATTAAAATTCCTTTCAAAAATGTGAAAATATTTACTCCCAGAAAGCTTCACCTTCAAAAACTTTTGTTATGTAATAAACGTTTATCACATATTAATTATTAGGCTTAAATTGATTTTTGATTGTTTGCCATTTAAGTGGTTTTGTAAGTTGTTAATATAGAAGAAAGCATGTTAATCTAACCCTGAGATTTGCCATAAAGATGGGAAATTTTGAGGTGCTCTGGCAACCCAGCTCTTTCTCTGACATGGATACTATCAGTGTCAAAATGACAGACTGAGCGAGAGTGAGTGTCACTGTTTATTTGTTTGTTTGTGTGTGTATGTGATAATCCATCTTACAAATGATCCATTACTCTTCGCAGCGAATCTCACAGGACACCCGGAGAAAGTTGGCATGGAGAATTTTGAACTTCTCAAAGTGCTCGGCACCGGAGGTGAGACACCCGGCCGGAATGTGGCTTGCAATCACGCCTTGTGCACTGTAATTATTTCCCACAGCTCATCTGATGTCTCTGTCTCACAAGGTCACTTTAACACTTTGTGCTGTGAAACGCAACAGCCCCCGAGCTGGTGGCCATCCAGAGCTTTCGCATATCAGAGGCAGCAGTGGGGAAAATAAAAAAATGATTTATTTATATAACAGTTTATGTAACTGTTTACATCGCAATATCTGTGTTATTGGATTGTAACATGCATCATAATAAATATTAATTTTCCAACAGTAGCAGCAAATTTGCTAAAAGATCTAAACACGCATAATTGCATTTCTGTGCTGTTGTGTCATAAATTTAGGAAAAATGAATTAAAAAAACCATTACAAATTTTCAACAATCATCTTTCTACACAGCTTTTGGTTTCTCTGTCTGAATTTGCAATTTTCTGAATGTCTCTCTCTTTCATCTTTCTCCTGTCTGTCTTCACCTGTCTGTCTTTCTGTCTGTCTGTTTTTGCTCTCTGTGTTTGTCTGTCTCTCGAATTCCTTCTTTTTTGTGCCGCTCTTTCATTTTGTAGAATTGCTGCCTCCTATCATTTTACCGCCTGTCTATCTGTCTCTTTGATTCTTTCCTATTTCTTCCTCTGTCATCTCTCACTTTCAGCTTGTCACTTTATCAAATTACATCTCTCGATTTTCCCCCCTAGTCTTTTTCCTCTATGTCCATTTTTTCTGCCTGTCTTTCTTTCTCTCTCAGCCTTTTCTTTAAACATTATTGTCTTCTGTCTGTCTGCCTCCCGTCCTTTTGAGGTCCTCTGTTTTACACTCTCTCTCACTTTCTCTCTCTTTGTGCCCCTCCACCCCACTTCTCTCTCATATCATCCAGCAAAACCCGCCTGCAAAATGTCAGTCTGTCCTCAGTGCTTATCTTCTATCTAGTAACTTAAAGATAAACCAAAAACTCTTTTTATACTCTTACTAGCTTACGGTAAAGTGTTTCTGGTCCGGAAAATCAGCGGCCATGACGAGGGCAAACTTTACGCCATGAAGGTTAGTTTTTCTGCCGTTATATTACATATATTTCTACCATCAATACCAACACACTCACAGGCCTGTAAGAGGATTTCCACAGCTCTTTTCGTCACTTCTTTACTGTCATTGAGTCATCTTATGAGGAAGGATGTTAAATTGTGTAAGAGCAGGACACATTTTCCTACTGAACATTTACAAATGTCTGTCAGATGCTCATTATACTTAGAAATTAAACAACGAAATTATAAATGATAAGTGAAGGACATTGTTTATTTAACTTCGAATCAGCGATATTGCTCAACATTTTTTAATACTTGAAAATAACATTCAGCAAGTGTGCCTAGCTTTTTTCTTTTTTCAGTTTTTTTTAGAAATGCTTTTGGGTATTCTATAGCCTAATTGACAGGATGGGGTGGCAAATGAGTCGAACTCGGATCACCCTGAGTGCAACAGCTCCCTGAATATGCCGACACTATGCCATAACCCACTAAACGACAGTGGCAGTATTGCACTCGCTTTTTAAATCAGCCTTAAAATTAAATTGAATGATAAATGTAGCATTTAGGTCCAATGCATCAGTCAGAATTTCTGTTTGTATGCAAAGTGTGTTTACATAGCTATTGATTTTAATGTACAGGTTTTAAAGAAGGCAGCGATCGTTCAGAAGGCAAAAACGGCAGAACACACTCGAACAGAGAGGCAGGTTCTTGAGCACATCCGGCAGTCACCGTTTTTGGTCACTCTGCACTACGCCTTTCAGACCCAGACCAAACTCCACCTTATACTGGGTGAGAATTTAACGAACTCTCTCGAAGGTTTTAAATATAATATATATAAAATTATGTTCTATGAAAATTCTAATAAAACTGCGGCCCAGTACCAGTTTTATTTTGTCCCTCACTTCTACACCTTCCCCTTTCCCTTGACCCTTGAAAGTAATAAGGAGTAGGAATGAAAATATTCTTCTAAAAAATGGGGCACCACAACTACACAGCACACATCATAATACATGTGGTAGAAAAAAAGGCAAAATTTATTTCTGAATGGATATTTATCTGGGTTTTTTATAAAACATTTTTGAAGAACATGCAAAACACATACAAAATATGAAAACAGATGATAGTTGCTCATTAAATTCTTTATTAATGCTAAAGAAATGCCTATTTGTGAATTTACTTGGTTGCTTGGGCAGCCATGTTGCTGTAGCTGAAAAATATCTCTGGGCCAAAGTGATATAAAAATATAGTATTTATAAACCTGCAAGTTGGAGTAGTTTCTGTAACATATTTTTTTGTTTTATTTCATATGTTGACCAAAAATGTGGACTGTATCCCATGTTTATTTTTTTTCATACAAGATTCTTGTACTTATGTGTCCCTGGTTTGTTGGTGTGGGTGTTTATAGATTATGTGAGTGGAGGAGAGATGTTCACTCACCTTTACCAGCGTGATCATTTCTCTGAGGATGAGGTGCGAATCTACGTGGGAGAGATCGTGCTCGCGCTGGAGCATCTACACAAGGTGAAACTTGAGGTTTCTTTTCATGTTTTTGGTTAACATATAACAAAGCCAGCTTTTTTTTTGCCTTAATACTAATATTAAGGACAAATGTTATCTGGTTATCTGTAAAACTAAACGAAATATGTGTCAGTGTGTTTACAAGTCTTTCTTTATTTTTGCAGCTTGGCATCGTGTATCGGGACATTAAACTGGAAAACATTCTTCTGGACAGTGATGGTCATGTGGTGCTGACTGATTTTGGCTTAAGTAAAGAGTTTTTGGAGGAGGATGTGAGTAACAGCTGCTTTAGACGCTGTAGTAATTGAAAGTAATCACATGCAATGGCTGTACAGTCCACTATAATAACACAGCTGCGGATAGAAGGGGGAACTTTGTAGCTAGATAATTAAAGTGTTTGAAGGTCATATGTTTAATTCCTGGCACTATTAATTTGCCTCGTTGGGCTCCTAAGAAAGGCTCCTTACTCCTTAACTACCCCGTGGGATAGAAAAGAGAAGAAATGTAAGCTGCACGGAAATGCGAAAGATCTTTTAAGCATTCATTATGTAACACAATCAGCAATTTCTCCTGTGAGTGAGTGTTATTTGTTGTGGATAAATCTCTCACACATGCTCCTCTGTGATAACAGAAAGAGAGGACCTACTCATTCTGTGGTACCATTGAGTACATGGCCCCAGAAATCATCAGAGGAAAGGCTGGTCATGGCAAGGTTAGAGAGAGAGCTTCATTTTTTATTCTTTTTCTTCATTTATTTATTTATATTTTTATTATTTTTCCTTTTATTTCTTATTCTACTTTTCAACCCAACATTTAAGTTCTCTTCCTTTCACATTATTCTTTCTTGTTCATGCTCCTTCCTTACAGTTTTTTCTATCCCTCTGTCTCTGTAGTCAGTGGATTGGTGGAGTTTGGGGATTCTCATGTTCGAGTTGTTGACTGGCGCATCTCCGTTTACCTTAGAGGGTGAGAGAAACTCCCAGAGCGAGGTGTCCAAGTAAGTCTCTCTCTCTTTCTCTCTCTCTCTATGTCTCTGTCTCTCCCTCTTTTTTTCTCTTATACACACACACACACACACACACCAGGCTTTTTGTGCTGCATTAATTTTTTCTCTATCACAGTGTATTCCTGTACACTTGTCTAGCTCCTGCCTTATATCCCTTATATCATTATCCCACATGCTCTGTATTTCACTATATAATGCTATAAAGGGTTTAATAAATTGCTTTAGGAAGCACTTAAATTAGCTGGTGGGGTGGATTGATTCGGTTAGTGTTGATGTCTCTCTCATGTGTCTGTATCTCTTATTCTGTCTCTTTATCTTCTTCATTTTTCTGTCTGGCTCTCATTTAATCCCTTTAATTTTTTATCTCTGGATCTCTGCTCTCTCTCTTTCTCTCTTTCTCTTTTTCCTTCAGGCGTATCCTACGCTGTGAGCCTCCTTTCCCTTCTATAATCGGGTCAGTTGCTCAGGACCTGATCAGGAAACTCCTGGTAAAAGATCCGCATAAAAGACTTGGTTCTGGACCCAGGGGAGCTGAAGACATTAAAAATCATCCTTTTTTTAAGGTACTAAAAATCATTCTTTTTTTGAGGTTTAGTTTAATAACAGCAGTGTCAGGTGGAGCACTAAGAAAGACACATACTAGAGGTTTAGCTATTATTGGCCTAAGCTGTGCCGATATTGGGTATTTTATATACAGTAATATTTTATCTACAGTAATAATCAGTATTGACATTGGCTCAGAAGAATACATATCGGATTTCCCCCTAATGCAGACATGTTCTTGTATTGATGTAGGGTCTGAATTGGGCAGATCTGGCAGCAAAGAAGGTTGCCAGTCCATTCAAACCAGAGCTGCGTAATGAGCTGGATGTGGGGAATTTTGCTGAGGAGTTCACAGGCATGGATCCTGTCTACTCCCCTGCCAGCACACCTCCTAGTACTGACCGTCTCTTCCAGGTACACACAAACACAGTCCTGAATATGTAGCTTCATGTTTGGAGAACCGTTCCCAGACCAGACTGCTGTTCCCAGATAAACAGACATATTTTATTTTTTCCCTCCATTGCTCTTTCCTGATTTCAGGGATACTCATTTGTAGCTCCATCCATCTTGTTCAACAAGAATGCAGTGATGGGAGATTTCTTGGATGCTCCAGTAAGCGTGGACCGACCCGGCTCTGCTACAGTTCAACGCAGTGCCATGTTAAAGGTAATGCTGACATCCACATTTTTAAGGGGCGAAAAAACGTAATACAAAATATTCTTTTTATTTTTTTATATACTAGTAATTTTTATAATACATATTATTATAATTTTTATATTTTATGAATATATATACACACACACGCATGTATAAATCATATTTGACTGCACTAAGTTTAAAACTTTTCAGAAATCTTTATGCATCTGTTTAAACAAAGGTGCTTTATTAATGTATTAATATTGTCCAGAAATGTCCTTGCTAGTAATTTTTTAAATTTTGCAATTTTAGATTGAGATCATTTTCATTCTGCTCACAACTGTCTAAACTTTTTTTTATTACTCTATGCTTCCTTTCTCTCAGGAGTCTCAGTTTTTCCTGCATTATGAGCTGTGTCTTCAGGGGCCGCCGCTAGGTGAGGGGAGTTTCTCTGTCTGCAGGAAGTGCAGGCACAAGCAGAGCGGACAAGAGTATGCCGTTAAAATTATCAGCCGCAGGTAAGCAAAACGGAGATAGAATTCAAAATTTAGATACATTATGAAATACAAGTCATTATTTTTAGTGTGTGAAAGCATTTTGCTTGGCTGTAGGCATTTTTTGGTATTCTAAGTAGAACCTTCTAGCTCATGCATGAATAATAAAGTGGTGGTGTTGCTGTAGGATGGAGTCCATGACACAGAGAGAGATCGCAGCAATCAGGCAGTGTGAATCTCATCCCAACATAGTCAGCCTCCATGATGTCTACACAGATCAGGTATTTTGAGACCTAAAATTTTCTCCTAAATGCCTTTCTAGTCATTATTTACTACTTGGTACATAAGTTCTTATCTTTGCTCTCAGTATCACACATATATGGTAATGGAGCTGCTGCATGGAGGCGAGCTGCTGGAGCGACTGAAAAAAAAGAAGCTGTTCGCTGAAGGGCAGGCAAGTCAACTGATGAAGAGTCTGGTATCGGCAGTCAGCTTTATGCATGAAGCCGGAGTTGTGCACCGAGACCTTAAGCCAGAGGTACTGAAAAAAAGAAAAGAAAAGGTTTTCAATGCATCCTGAAAATTTTTTAACCAAACTTGAGTCAAATGTTGGTGTCCTGGTTAATTATAATTATTTTTATTAATTTTGCGTTGAAAAACTGTTTACAAATTAATGTTAAGTCTGTGAAAATTAATGTTATCAACCGGCGTTTGTATGCGATTGTGACAAATTGTCTTGGTCTTGTGTTGATGGTTGCAGGTGCTAAAAAAATTTGTTGGTACCCAACCGTTTTAACAGTGATTGGATTGTAATTCCGCATCATTTCATCATGCAATTTGCAGGTCAATTATAACATTTACTTATCAAAAGAGAAAAATGTATCAGTTGTCTGCATGTTGTCTTCCTCTCAAGCAACTTTTTAAAATTATGCCGTTATAAAAAGACGTCAAATTCAGTAATGTCACATTGATGAAATGCAGGCCAGAAAAAAAGTCATGACTTTACATTGCTGAAACAAGGGAGGAGCTTGAACAATGTGAGGGAGTCTGAAGCCAGGACAGGACAGTTCTTCCCCTTGCTTGTGTGGGTTTACTATCGATGCTCCAGTTTCCTCCCATAGGTCAAAATTCCTGTGCAATGAACACATAGTTATACAAAATACAGGTGATTCAAAGATGGCATGCAACCACAGTAATCTGTAAAGAATTAATTTTTTTTTGTTTAATTCATGCTCTAATTGATTTTGAAAGTAATTATACTTAACCTGTTGAATTCTTGTTAATCAAAAATTTAACTTATTTTGTTGTTGAGCTGTTTGGTAGGTTGCTGAACTATTAACTAATGGTTAGACGAAAAAAATAGATTTTTTTTCAACTATTCATACATTTGTATTCTTTTATCATTTATTAAAGTGTTTTTTTTGTTTATTTCTAACATCTTGATGGCAGGTAATTTAGAGCTGCAAAAAAAATGATGTAGGGGGGATTATGGTGTGGGTTTTTTTAATAGGAGCTGAGCATAGCCCCTTAGGAACTTCAGCATACCAGGACATTTTGGACAAAGCACAAAGCAAGATCCATAAAAACATGATGCCAATGTCTGGTGTGAATGAAATTAACAGAGTCTTGACCATAACTCGATAGAACACCTTGATGATTTAGAGCAGACCAGGACTTTTTGTCCAACAACAAACTCACAAATGCTCTTTTGGAAGAATGGTCAAAAAAATCCCCAAAAAGCACTTCTAAACCCTGTGGACAGCCTTTCCAGAAGAGCTGTAAGCTGTTATAGCTGCAAAGGGTGGACCGATGTCATACTGAACCCTATGGTTTAGGAATGGGTTTTCACTTAAGTTCATATGCCAGTCAAGACAGGTCAGTGAAAAAGAACACGAGGTAATGTAATAAACTAAAAACTTCATTAGTTATTAACACATCCATTGTAGCGTTTAATTGCTTTGTTTGCAGGAGGAACACATGCATTTGCATCTGATTTGCATTTAAATACGCACCTTCGTTTGATAAATAGGCATGCAGTTTTTAGCAGTAGCACGGTCAGCATGTGTAGGAGTCAATATTACAAATCTGAAGCATAATAAGGGTATTATGTATTGCGTGTTATAACACTAATTACAGCATTATGCTGTAACATAACATTTCTAAGTGTTTTAATTCAATGTGATGATGAATTACACATTGAGTATAAAACACAATACGAAAAAAATCTCATGGACAAAGCAGTCGCATGTATTTATTTTAAATGGCTCATGAAATACCTTTGTTTTTTATTTTTGCACTGTACACTTTGGTCCATCTAAACATCACCGCTGTGATTAGCCAAGGTTTTGCACACAAAAATAGTGATGTAACGTTAATAAAAACCTACGCTTACCCTTACTCGCCGATGTGTGATGCAACATTACAGTCAGAAACAATGTGATTTCCAGACTCTGTTGTTAAAGTCCAGCATGGAATTGAGCCTTTTTTGGTATGAATTGTAATTCAGCTAACAAATGGCCAAACTTTTTATTGAGAAACTTCCTTAAAAGCTACCTTTAAAGCCGAGTCCACTGTTTCCTTATGTTGGAATCCGAAAAGAATGATATGCAAAAGCTGAGTTTGTTCACAATCAGTGTGTCAGTCAGTGTTGTTCTGCATAGGCAGCGCTTGTCCACATTATTAAGCCATTAATTATTACAAAACATGACTGCTTCCAGTATAAGCTGTTTTTACAGTAATGACAAAATAATTAGTAATTATCAATTAATTGCAGAAATTTACCAGTTGCGCTACATTCACATTCTGTGACTCACAGGTGCCAAAGCAAACATTAATTTACGAACGATTAAAGTTCATTGTACAGTCACCACCAATCAACTGCTTAAAAATTGCTGGATGTGTGAACATAAAATTTTTAACCTAAAAATATTTGGTATAACCTTGTTAACCTTGCTAGAATGCTCTGTACTTTATATATTATTTTTTTCCTACTGCTATACATTTTTTAGAAGAATGTTGGTTGTCATATTTACTAATAGTTTATGCCAGACAGGCAATTTTTTTTGTTTTGGTTCGGATCTAATGCTAAATATCTTCTTGTTTTGCCTTCTTTGCTCCTGCTTTCCCTTTTTCTCCGTCACATTTTCAGAACATCCTTTTTGCAGACGAAGCCGAGGACTCGCTGTTGAAAGTGATCGATTTTGGTTTCGCGCGGTTGTTTCCTACAGGCAGTGCTCCATTGCAGACGCCATGCTTCACGTTGCAGTATGCTGCTCCAGAACTTTTTCACAACTCGGGTTATGACAAGGCGTGTGATCTCTGGAGCCTGGGAGTCATTCTGGTGTGTGTTTGGGTGTTTACATATTTGTGTAAAGAAATAATGTATTTAGATTTTTGTAAATTATGTTTTCTTACATATTTGACGTATTTTCTATGATGGCTGTGCTGTGTTTTATCAGTACACCATGCTGTCCGGGCAAGTCCCGTTCCAAAGTGAGAAAAAAGGAATGACCTCCTCTCATGCTGCCGACATCATGCATAAGATCAAAGAAGGAGACTTCTCATTGGATGGTGATGCTTGGAAAGGTGTTTCCGAGGAGGCCAAAGATCTAGTTTGCGGTAGATTCCATAACTATCATTTTATTACCTTGTAATATGGACTCAACTACTATAAGTATAGATTATCTATAAGCTACAAAGTTACAGTATTTTACAAAAATGAGTACATCCTTTAACAACTTCATGTAAATGTTTATTATATCTTTTTACACATAAGAAATGAAGAAATGAAACTCTGCTACAATGTAAACTGGTAAATGTACAGCTTGTACAATAGTATTAATTTGCTGTCTTATCAAAAAAACTCAACAAACAGCCATTAATGTGTAAACTCCCCAGCAACTAAAGTAAGTACACCCCTAAGAGGAAATGTTTAAATTGGGTCCATGTAGCCATTTTCCTTTCTCGTTGTCATGAAACTCATTAGTGCTACATGGTCTCAGGTGTGACTGGAGAGCAGGTGTGTTAGATTTGGTGTTCTTTCTCTCACTCTCTCATACTGGTCAATAAAAGTTCAACATGGAAGATCATAGCTCTGTGTTTCTGAAAAATAGAATTGTCTATATCAAGTTGGCCTAGGCTACCTGAAGATTGTCAAGATCCTGAAAATGAGCTGCTGCACAGTGGCCAGGACCATACAGTGATTTAACAGGACAGGTTGCACTCAAAACAGGCCTCACTCTTGTCGGCCAAAGACGTTGAGTAGAATAATTCAATTCAGCTTTATTTGTAGAGCGCTTTTAACAATAGTCATTGTCTC
>JAOTQW010000023.1:2228921-2248073 GCA_026260075.1 Sisor rabdophorus
TGTGTGTGTGTGTGTGTGTGTGTGCGTGTGTGTGTGTGTGTGTGTGTGTGTGAACAACAGAGTTTAACAGAACCGTGCTGTTAGGTCTAGATAGCCTCCTTCATTTTGTACACAAACAATGACTTGATATGTCTGGAGTAAGTTAGCATCCCAATCAGGCCAAAATTCAGACAATACATCCATTTTTATCGCAAGTAAAAACATAAAAAACGTAAAACAAATGAGGACAGGAGTAGAAAAAGTGCATTTCAGAAATGCTTGCTAAGCGGAGTTTATAGCCTGGTATAGATAAAGCCCAACTCCACATAAAAGAGAAAGTAGTGAAAAAAAAGACTTTTTTCACTTTTTTCAAGTCCAAATTGGCACTGTGTGCACGTCTGACTTTGTAAACGGCTAAACATTATCTCATCTCTCCGCTCCAGACCCAAGACCCTGGACCAATCCACTCCACAGTAATCGTTCCTCTCCATCTCATTTGCATTCCAATTCCTATCTTCAGCCATTGATTCATAAATAAAGGCAAATGGGTCTGGATGGAGGCAGCCTTGGCGACTATTATCAGACAGCAGTGTGTGGCAGACAGATGGCTTCAGCCGTTTATCAACATTTAGGTATGAAAAGAGGAGCTTAGCTGGAACATTGGATTCAATTAAAACTGTCCACCAGCGTGCATCTGCGACCACATGCAACATTTAAGCAGCACGGCAGCAAAGTGAAAAGGCTATTTAAATTTGGTGAAAAAAGAGGGGATTAAATATCATTAAACTTATAGGTTTATCTCAACATTCATTTATTCATTCATCTTCTATACCCACTTTTTCCTGAACCCGGGGTCAAGGTAATCTGCCTATCCCAGCGCACATTGGGCAGAAGGCAGGGGGTACACCTTGGACAGGTTGCCAGTCCATCGCAGGGCCACACACACACACTTACATTCACTTCTATGGCCAATTTAGAGTCACCAATCAACCTACTGTACATGTTTTTGGAATGTGGAAGGAAACTAAAGTACCCGGAGAAAACCCACGAAGAACATGCAAACTCTGCACCGGGACCTTCTTGCAGGGAGGCGTCCGTGCTAACCACTTCGACACCGCGCAGACCTATGTTTATTTATAAATAAATAAAAAGAATTATTAACATAAGGATTATTTCATGTAAAAAAATTCTATCTGACATTACATTACAGATCATAAACATTAAACAAATTTTATTTAAATTTTAGACATTTATTATGTTTAAAAGGTTCTGTGTTGAATATAAATGTGTTTGTCTATTTTCAAGTTTTGTTGTTGTCCAGTTCGGCAGTTGATTTTGGTGTTGTCCTGTGTCCAACAACCGATTGGAAAATTGTCTCAGTGTCACAAGCCTACCTATTTCTTCTTTTGTGCCTGCTTTTAAGAATAAAGTGTTTTTAATTTGGTTAATTTATAAGGACAAGAACATGAACATTAGAGATTTCTACTTATCATAAAAAATTTATTTGAGATAATTGGTTCTCATCATGGCTGCCTCGTTTTAAGATTTCTGGCAGCAGACTAAACCACTCTGGAGACCAGTCCTGATCTACATGCCACAAAATTAACTGAACAAGTTTAATAAGGGGAAGCTGCAGTTTATATATGACTTATAAACTGTACTAACCTAAGAGATTAAATTATGCACAGAATGTAAGCAATGAAAAAGGTCAACTTCAAGGTGCCGTTTTAGAGCATTTTAAAGCTGTAAATTGTATCCAGGTTAATCGAGTGTTGGGCTAATTGTCCCTGGTTCATTGGTATAACCCACAAGGTTTTAATCAAAGAGTTTTCTGCTAACAATTTCTTGATTCTGGCCAGCAGGTTGGTTTTTTTAGGCTTTAACAGGCCTCCTCATTTTATGTAGTTGAATAAATAATGATTAACTAACACATTTAAAAGTTTTGAGTAAAAATTTCTATTCGTTCATTTGTTTTCTCTTTCAGGCTATGTAATCTCAGTGGGGTGCATTTTGTACCTGGGCCTTCAGTGGGGAATTTCACAACTGATACACCTCTTTTTAGATTATAGAAACCATCAACACTATACAAAATGCAATATAACAAGGCATGTCATTACAGAGAGAGACATTTCACGTATTAAGCAGTGTTTAAAAATAATGATTAAATGATGTTTAATAGAAAATGGAATGGAAAAGTTAATGGAACGGTCTTTAAAAATATTAACCAATTAGTACTCTGCCACTGCTAATATAGTTTAAGTTACACTGGCAGCAGTTCTGAAGGCTTTGGACAAATTAGGTTATTAACATAATTTGATTGGACAAAAATATCTAATGTCCACATACACAGACTGGAAGCAGTATGAAAAACTCTATTAAATGAAAAGAATAAACTTACTTACTGATCCTGGCTGCATGCGACTGCATTATCTATATACATGAATTAAGTTTATTGACCATTATAGATTTACAGGACAACCAATGGAAATGGATAATGGGTTGCATTATACTGGATTTGTTTGCTTAGCTTTTAGTTGTTATATAAAAGCTTTATTAAATTTGGTGTAACTGGCACCTTTTTGCCAAAACACTAAAAACTTTTTAAAGCAGAAAAAATATACAGCCATTTTTGGTCTGTGCATAAGAGTGATTTGATTTGAATTGCTAACTCGACCTTTACCACATGAAGCCTTGTGTGTCTCCTGCTTAGAATATGGGTGTGTATTTTCACAAATGCAGGGAGTCGTGTTGTGAATCCAGCCATGGGTTACAGGCTGCCTGAGTGAGAAATAGATGTACAGATGAGAATAGAGGAAAGGATAGAGATGGAGAGGCAACAGGGAAGGAATTGAGGGAGTGTGCGAAGACTTATGTATTATTGTGTGGTGGTTTCATTACAAGCATGCTGTTTATTACAGCGAAGCCACAAGGGTTCAGTGAGTCATCCTGCAAAGGCCCTTGCTGCTGTCTAATATATTCCATCCAGATGATGCAGTATACCTCCAACCATACGTATCTATGGCAACTCCTGGATCCTCCTCTGCATGCTCCTCCCAGCTCAAGAAGAAAGGGAGGATGGGGACCGAATTCAGTCAGGGGGAAAATGAGCTATGTTATTGGGACTTTTAAAGACAGATTCTCAGATTAGTAATTGCATTCATCTCTGGGGGCTGTGGAGGGGAAAGAAAAGAGTCTGTATTAGCTTTAGAAATAATTGCTTTAGGCTTTAAGTTTGGACACTAACTTATGATGACTATTTCGAAGAAACGGTGCAGCTAAGCATACTATCTTCTCTTGTACATCAACTCTTCTACTGTCTTTATTCCTCCACGTTCACTCAAGCCCAGAATTGATATGTAGGCAATGGGACAGGTAAAACAAATAGAAAGCCGATCAATGTTGTAAACAGCAGTGAAATGAGGCAGTGAATAAACAACAGGACAGACCAAAGAGGGGTGGAAAATAAGAAGAGTGGGAAAAGTAATTTAGTGGATCATCGAAGGGCTGCATGGTGGCGTAGTGGTTAGCACGGTTGCCTCAAAATAAGAAGGTCCTGGTTTTGAATTCCGGGCATGGGGTCTTTTTGTGCGCAGTTTGCATGCTCTCCCGTGCTTGTGTGGGTTTCCTCTGGAAAAATGTGCATTAGGTTGATTGGTGATTCTAAATTGCCCATACGAGTAAGTGTGAGTGCTGTTGTTGTGTGTCTGTGTGTGGCCCTGCAATGGACTGGCGTACTGTCCAGGGTGTACCCCCGGCCTTTTGCCCTATGTGCGCTGGGATAGGCTTCAGCAGACCCATGTGACCCCTGTGGTATAGAAGATAAATAAATGAATGAATGAATGGATCATTGGAATAATCATAAATCGAAAACGCTTCATATTTTTTCTGAATTTTTGATTTTAAGATTTAGCATGCCGGGGCACTGCTGTCAGGTGGATTGAAACTTTTAAAGCTCCTAAAAGGCTAATAAGATGAGAATCGCTTAAGAGGATGCTGTGGATTTACCTCTACAGTCTCCAGCTTATGAGAAGCTGCTGCGCTTTGTCGCGGCCAAATTGAGCATCATCTGGCGAGCCAATAGGCAGGACACTGGTTGTGGGAGCAAGCTGTACATTTAGGTCCTATGGGCCTAAAACAAGCCTTCCTTTTATCCAAGACCTCTACATTAAGGGGTCAAGGTCATGTAAGTTCCCTTATTCTGCTTGGCTCTTTAGTGGTAACACCTCCGTCTATCCTAACACTATTTGGGGCTGAATAAGCAGGCCTATGTTATAACGTCCTTGGGGGAGCAGACCCCGGCTATCCTTTCCCAGCCTCTTTGTAGACACAGTTAATGAGGTCCTCTGGAGGTTCTAGGAAAATAAAATGTTTTCAGGTCTACGGGAATGTCAATTAGCTCCATGCACCACAAAGTACAGAAAAAGAATGTGGAGAGAAGACAAGATGGCCCCAGGAAGAAGATTGGCTCCGCAGCACTTCAATTCTCTAAAACGGCCTCATATAAGAAGTACTGATTCGATGAGACTTAATTAGATCTTATAAGGCAGCTCAGAATTCGGCGGCGAAATCTCCTCTGTGCCCTCTAGTATACTTCAGGGCATAGCGGCACCCAGTGGGCATACCATCAATCAAAGTTAAAAAGGAGTTAAAGGAGCTCTTTGTATCACCCAGGCCACTTATATTTCAAAATCATATAGAATAAATCATTTCCTGAAACATGTTATGAAATAATATACTGAATATTAGCGAAACATTTAAAAAATTAAATGCAATGTTTTAATATCCCTCTGATTGTTGTCAAAATTTATATTTTATCTAATATAGAACATTGTTTTTCTTAGAATATAAGATCCATATGTACAGACAGAAGACAGTTCTGTTTTTTGATGAACAAGGCCAAAGTAAAGCGTTAATTGGGTGCTTTCACACCTGCCATTTTTCTGAAATAGAAAGTGCTGACTGATGCATTTTTTGTGATGACATGAGAGAAAGATATTTCATGTGATGTGCAGCATTTATGTATAACAATACTATAACAATAGAGTTAAAGGGGCTGTACAACAAACAGCAAGTTAAATATAACCCCCTAAATATAAAGCCATTGATCCATAAAGTTCTGAAAATTATATCATGTGGTTACTCTGTAAAGGATAAAAAAAATAATGAAATATGGTTCACTAATATTTTAAGTATATTTACAATACACTGGTACCTTAACCCATGAGTATCTCAACTAACAGGCTTTTCGAGACGCACGCAGTCTTTTGAATGTTTTTTTTGGAATTTGGCTCATGGCTCAGCTTCAGATACCCAACTGATAGTTGGTGTGGCGAACGGCACAGTGAACACCGTCGCATCCTCCCAGCGTGATGTCCCTCTCTTAATAGCTAGTCAGACATGCGTATTAGCAAGTGGAGTTGATTGATCTCCAGGGTAAATGCTGTACATTATTAACAGACTAAACTGTTTCTTGGGTTTAAACGTGCTAATTTTGTGTCAGCACTCATTCTATGTGTGTGGGTAAATGCATTTTCCCCTCTAGGCTTGTTATAGTTTTGGTGAGAGTGTATGTGCGCAAAAGTGTGAGATGGGAAAAAATTTGCAGACATATTATTTATAAATATTCACTAATTTATTCATCTTCTATACTTGCTTATTCCCTCTGGGTCACGGGGGTCATTTGAAACCTATTCCTGCTCTCTGAAAGGACAAAAGGCAGGAGGGGTACAGGTCCATCGCATGGCCACGCACACTCACTTATATAGGCAATTTAGAATTAGCAATCATCCTAACATTTATAACATATTTTTGAACTGTGGGAGGAAACCGGAGTACCTGGAGAAAATCCATGCAAACTCCACACAGAAACACAGTGGTGACCACTAAGCTATGATTTTTTTGAGTATAAAAAACATTGCGGTGTTGTTTAGGGGAGACTGATTAGAATTATGTTATTTCAATTTATTTCAATGTGGAAAGTTAATCTGACATAAGAGTAAATTGAGGTCGTATGTCACAGAACAAATTAAACTTGAAAGACAAGCTTTCCCTGTACATTCATTTTTTTCCAAAATGTTTTAATATTTTAGATATGTCCACATTTTATGATCAATATCACTTCTTTCTTTTTCTATCTAGAAACTCCCCAAACACACTGTCTACAATCAACTATTTTTCCTTCTCTAACAAAATAACCTCTCAGATCCTAACAAGTCTTGCTTCAAAGCAGCACATTTCATAGAGACACAAATCCAAAAATGGACGAGTGCCCACTAACCTCAATGCACTGGCTGCACTCTGCACTACATCATGCCCCCCCCCATCCCTCCAACACTGTTCATATAATCCCAGCATCTCTTAGGGTACAAAACGTTGGGAGCAAGGGTTATTCCTACATCAGCAACCACTGACCAAAATAAATTCTTATTTTTCTGTCCGCTATCATTGTCTGTCTACATGTAACTGTCTTTTACTATTTATTTTACACAAAGTTTGACTTAAAACCAGCAACTTCCCTTTCAGGCAATCAGTTTCATGTTGCTAGATCAGCCAAACTGTCAGTCATTCCACTCCTTAGCCTTTCACGAGAAGTTGACACAGCCATTCACTTTCTACCTACATCTGCTCCGTGCAGATTTTCCACAAGTTTCCTACAAGACTCAAGACTTGGTTCTGCCCATGTAGGTCATATCTTCACATGTGTTTTTGAAACCAATGTTATGTAAATGGAATGCAACCCGTCCATTCTTTTGAGCCCTTAGACATCCATGCTTCTGCTTCAATCTCAGCATATCTGGCAGACAGCTCATGATGGATGACAGCTCATCAGCTGTTTATCCAAGGTGATTCATTCCCACATCAGTATCTTCTGAATTCACTGGACAGCTTTTTTGACTCATTGACTTACTTTTTTGTCACTACGTGTATCCTTGTTGTGGCCATAGACAATCAACTGACCTACGTCTGAATATCCACACTATATATGAAAACAATCATGTTCATATCTGGGCGGCACAGTAATGTGGTGGCTAGCACTGTCGTCTCACAGCAAGGAGTTCCTAGACTTTGATTCACGGCTTTCTGTGCAAAGTTTACCCCGGTTTTCTTCCACGGTCCGAAAACATATAATTTAGGTTGATCTGTGACTCTAAATTGCCTATAGGAGTGAGTGTGTTAAGCATGTCCCTGTGTAGGAGAGCTGGGATAGGCTCAAGCAGACCCCCATGATAGAATTAGGGAATAAGCAAACTAAAAGTATTAAGTATTAAGTATTAAGTATTAGTTTATATATTTTTTAAAAAGGTCTCATGAGTGCTTGTTTCAGTCCTTTTCTTATTTTAAAGCCCCAGTCTAGAGACTTGCACTCCTGTGGGTACGAATGCCACTGCACAGGACAAGAGTTGATGGGTAAAAGCAGGGTGCAAACAGTAGAATCCTTATGTGGGTTACCAGAGAACAAAACATTAACATCCTTAAGGTAACAATGACCTGGGGTCGAAACAGAAACAAGGTTGAAATTTCAGTATGTCAGTGACTCAGTTTGAGACTTCGCTTGTGATACTAGAGTCACATATTAGAAGGAAGACCACCAATTTTTCTAAAGTAATTGACCCTGAGCAGAAAATGGCAGTATGTGTAAGGTACAGACATGTACTGTATGTGCTCACACACAAATACACTTTATCAATTTCTTTCAATGTGGAAAATTAATTTGACATATGAGTAAATTGAGTTTTTTGGTGACAGCGTCTTTACATGAGGTCATATTTATATTATAATGTGCAGAAAGTTCGGACTTTACCTGCTGCGTAGTTCATGCACATGTAGACATAACATAGGTGTATTGTGTACTGCTACAGGTATTAGGTTCATCATTTCATTGATTTAAATCAAATAAAATAAACATATTTATTTTTCCCCTTTTCATTTGTATTTAAAATTTAAGCAAGTAAAACAAAGCTGTGAAAATAAAACATATGTTTGCCTGGGGGATTTTGCAAGTAAGAGTGGAACTAAATTCAAATATTGCGCTTGAAAACAGGAGCGCAATATTCCTTGTGGAAGTCGGCCAAAATCTTACAGGAGCAGAATGTTACAGGAGTAGGACAGGATTTTACAGGAGTGGGACAGAATACAACAGCGGAAGGACAGAATTTTACAGGGGTGGGACAGGTTCTTACAGGAGTGTAACAGAATCTTACAGGGTTGAGTCGAATCTTACAGAGGTGTAACAAGAATCTTACAGGACTGGGACAGACTGGGACAGACTCTTTCACAGAGGCGGTACAGATTCTTACAGCACCAAGGCGGAATATTACAGGAGCGAGACAGAATCTTACAGCACAGAGACAAAATCTTACAGGAGCGAGACAGAATTTTACATACGTGAAACAGAATCTTACAGACGGTACAATGGCAGCAAACATACAGTAAATATGAACATATATTTATTGCTAGGGGTCTAGCGAAGGTTTTGAAAACGTGTGATGTTTAGTAAGTTAAATAAATGTAAATGTAATTATAAAAACTATGTTTAGCATTATCAGGTGTTGCAGTGCTTGAGGTGTTCAAATTCCAGCACCACCAGTGTTGGGCCCCTGAGTAAGGCCCTTAACAACAACTACTCAGTTGTATAACAGGGAATAATGTAAGTCACTCTGAATGAGGGCCACGGCCAAATGCTACAAATGTAAAGGTTAGAATATTAATGAAGTAGTACCTTTTTTGCTGGCAATCGCCATAGGGCGATCCTTTCTAGCTGGCTGATTGATTTGTTTCGGAAAAATAAATGTTACACTTTTTTATAAAAAGCTCCAACATGGCAAAAAAACCCCCAACAACTACAACCCCCACAAATTGTGAAAATAATCTTACAAAGCTATTCTGGGTGTGAAATAGGATTTATGTAAAAGACCAGCACTTTATTTTTATACATCTTCATCTTGCTGTAAGCCAGCGGATTACTAGGATCTTGTTTACAGTCCCATCTTAAGCTTCGGTATTCACAGTTCAGCAGGGTTTCCTAGTGTCCTTCAGACTACAAGCCCTGAGGTACCAAAAGTCCCCCAAGGATTTTGGGGTTGGAAATGAGAACAACCAGCATGTATTATTTTAACACACCACAGGTGATAACACACTCTTTTGATTGCCTTCCCGCCTCTTTTTCTTTTCCCTCTTGCCTCCATATTCCAGTCTAGGTTCCTTATCACAGCAGTAGCTGTTGCTAGGGGGGAGTGGAATAGGCATCATACAGGGAGCAATGTGATGTACTGGGGCGATTGTTCACGTCTCTTGGGTTTTTAGAAATACCAAGCCAGAGCAAAAGTCGCGCAGAAAAAGAAAGTGAATGAAGAAGGATGTGATAATGTTATTTAGTCAGCCATTTGATTAATTTGATTCTTTATTCAAAGTTACTACTCCAGCCCCCAAAGGCTTTAACCTGCTCGAATTTTAATCAAAGAATCTCAAAGGCAAATTAGTTTGTCTAGCAAGCGCAAGCATTTATGTGGGTGTATTTGTGATTAAATATTGGCATGGAATCTTTGAATATAAAGTCCTTATGGGGATGTGTTTGTTTATGCATCACTGAACAACCATTCTTAATGAATACCTGGATATTTGTGCATAGCTTGAATATTTTTACTCGAGTGGTGAAGGTTTGTCCGTAAAAAGAACTGGAAATGGCTAAGTCATCTCCACCTTCTTTTTCTCAGTCATGCTTACTAAAGCAGACACACAAACACACCCAGCTCTTCTTCATTCACCCTCAGGCTACAACTCTGCAGGCAGTTGATACTTCTTGTTTCTTCTTTATTTTGGCTCTTTATATTTGTTTCCACCTTCTTTCAGTTCATCTTCTGAAAAGAAAGATTAAAAAGAAAAGAAGGGACAAGATTTAAAAGGAGTAAAGAAGTGGCCTGTCTAAGAACATCTGAATGACCACTGACCCAAACGCTTTTGCGACTGTGAGGGTTTAATGCATCTATATAGAGGATTTGGCTTGAAGGCATGAGCCTGACAAAAGAGCATGGACGTAATGGAGAAAAATTCAATATCGTAATGCATCTTTACAAATACGAGCTGTCTTTTTTTTAAATACTATGTCAGAATGCACTAAGTGTGCTAAAAATATCAATAGTTGTCCCTTTCAGCGCTTGTCATATATTCGATAAACAAAGTTGAATGAATTGCAACAGCAAGCAGCGAACAGGCCTTAAGAAATTACAAATTATAGGTCTCCTAGTGCAGGTTTCCATGGCTATGTAAAATATCTGTATATAAATCTGATTCCTTTCTTTGGAAATGCAGAATATTTTGCTTATTGGTTTAATCAGGTTTGCTGTTGCCAGACATTCGACGTCCTAGGAGGCTGCACACAATCTGATTCACTACTTCAACCTTGATTCTCATTCCTTCTGCCTAATAACAGCCAGCACTGAATTGAACTCAACACAGAGGGTCCAAATAAATAGATTACAGGGATTCGAGTGTTGCAGGGGGTTAGGTGTGGAGTGGCTGGGATGTTATTGTTGGTTAGAATGTCTGCAGGTATTTGTTACAAAGCTGCACAAAACATCCAGTTCCCACTAATGAGAGTTTCCTACTGTACCAAAGAAAGGAAGCCAATTAGATTTTAAAAAGAAACAGCGTTTGTGCAAAGCACATGTGAATACCTGCAGGACATCATGGCTGAGTTCACTAACTTAAATAACATTTATATCTATTTGGCAGATGCTTAGCGCTAAAGGCTGTATTAATAAATTTCTTAGCAACTACAGTTAATCTGCTAAAAGGCAATGTTTATGAGGATGTATTCAGGGTTTCCAGGGTCACTCAAGGGACACTTTTGTAACAAAATGAATTATTGTAAAGATTCAGGGCCAATTATTGATCGAATCATGTCCATACTATTCGATGAAAACTGTAGTTAACCACCGTTGTAAAGCGTGACCTGATAATGAAATTCAATGTTGAGCACAGGCACTACTAAAACTGCTGCAGAGTTCATTTTTGGCCTTACACCAGGCTGTTAAGGAAGCTCTCAGGATTTCGAAACAGACTGCATGCTGAGTGCTAGTGGTTTTTTTTTGAAAATTTGTAAATTAAAAAGTTTTACCAATAATCTAAATGGGTTTAATGTAATAGGGGAGAACTGGTAGCACAGTGGTTAAGGTATTGTATTGCTAAGGGGAACATCAGGGTTTAATTCCTAGCACCACCACTTCTGGGCCTCTTAGAAAATTTCTTAACCTCTTATAGCTCAGTTGTATAAAAGATTTCTGGATAAGAGTTCCTGCCAAATGCTATTAAATGTAAATATAATTACGTCACACTTACTTTAAAGGTGCAGTAGGACATTTTAGAAAAGGCCAACTGTAACCTGAAATTAATGCAACTGTATGTCCCACCCTTGCGGTCCAAACCCATGCTATGCCAAACACATAAACGTGCACAGACAAGATAACTACACATTATCACATTATGTGCCATGTGTAAAGCTGCTGCTGTAATCTATGAGTTACTATGATTCCTACCTGTTTAAAAGAAATACTGTAACCATGACTTCATTTTTAAGCTTTAAGTTAAAACCATACCATAATACCAAATGTCCATTAACTGTCCATTGAATCCAAAAGGAGCTTAGATTTCATTCTTTTTCCGGTGTTCATCTTTCATGTTCATGTTATAAGACATAATTGAAAAATAAAATGTTGCCAAACCTTTTAACCGATCATCTGGAAACTTCCAAAACTGGCAACCCTGGCATCCTGGTACACAAAAAAACCCTATTCTAATATTTAGACCGACAAGGTATTGGATTAATAATTGGGATACAAGGTTTGATTTCCAGCACTACTAAGTTGCCACTGCTGGGTTCTTGAACAAGGCCCTTAATCCTCCAATTGCTGAGTTGTATAAAAAAATGAGATAAAATGTACATTGCTCTGAATAAAGACGTCTGACAAATGCTGTAAATGTATTTTATTACACATTTAAACATTTATATTACATTAAATTCACATTACATTTACATTATATTACATTTACATTACATTACATAAACAAGTAATGGTCAATGAAAATAAATCTTTAGTAACCGCTTTATCCTGGTCAGGGTTGTAAGGCTACACAATTTATTCCTGGAACACAGGAAGCAAGTTGGGGGGAAGTGTTAACTCAGTGCATTAGGTGTTGGACTGCTGACTGGCAGCTTATGAGTTCAATTCCTAGCACTACAGAGAGGCCACTGCTGGATTTATGAACACAGCCCTTAACCTTTTATTTAAAAAAATTAAATTAATTAAAATAATGCGAGTGTCGCTGAATAACAAATGCTACATATACGGGACTCTGAACAGGAAGCTCCTATAATATAACAGAAAAAAACCCGAATGGACACAAGCCACCATGTTTTTTCAGATGTTTTTTCTGTATATTGTATATTTCAGAATGTTTGTTGTGTGCATTGTTTGTTAAAGGGGCTGAAATTTTACAGCAAAATTTTGGAAATTTTTCATGGTACATCATTTTCATTCATCTTCTATACCCGTTTATTCCCTAACTCAAGGCACCGCTGGAGCCTATCCCAGCTATCTGAAAGGATGCAAGGCAGACACACACACTTACACTTACATCTATGGGTAATTTAGAATTGACCTTTTTGCTGTCAGGCAACAGTGCTATCCAATAAGTGCGGCCGGGAAATATATATTACAAGTTTTTACAGGAATTACAAAAATTTGTTAGAATTATATAAGTAAACTGATAAACATTTAAAAAATATTATTGTTTTATGTTGTGGGGGAACGTACAGTGCATGTGTAGGTGTGTGTCCTTGAGAGCCCTGAAGTGCTGTATGTTTTTGATTGTGGAATTTACAGACTAAAAATGTAAAGACAATTGCATTAAATTTGGTTGTTTTAAACTAATTTTGTTCCACATTTAATTACCCTTTTGAAAGCTAATCTACTATTTATAATTTAAAAATTCCCAATCATTCATTTATTCATCTTCTATACCTGCTTATTTCTGAACTCTGGGTCACAGGGGTTTGCTGGAGCCTATCCCAGCACACTTAGGGCGTTGAACTAACGATCTGTCCATATACAACCTGGACAAAACACCGTTCAATCACACATAGACAAAAAACACACACATTTGTGAGTACATTTTTAATCACAGATCAACCTAATGTACAGGTTTCTGGACTGTGGGAGGAAACCAAGGTACCCAGGGTAAACCCATGCAAACATGGGAAAAAAATGCAAATGAAGCACAGAAGTATCCTTGCCTGAGAATCAAACCTGGGACCTTCTTGCTGTGAGGCGAACTGCTAATCACCACGCCACTGCATTGCCCAATTCCCAATTAATTTCTATTATTCTATGTTAAATCCCATATATTCCTGTTAATTCCTATGGAAAGTTTGCAACCTGAATGAAATGAAATTTATTTAGATAATTAAACACTATATGAAGATCATAAGCATCATGCCTTTTTACATATTTTTGTAATACAAATTTTTATAAAGAATTTATATTTATTACACTGCAAACCATTTGCTGTAATTTGATTGGTTAAAAAGGTGAATTTGTTAGTGAACTCTGCATAGTGGAATAGACACCCACTGTCAGGGGTTATTTTCATGCTTATTCTGTGACCTTAAGTCATTTTACTTGTTTATGCTTTTTTCCTATTTGTATCAGTGTTATATTGCTACATAGTTTGCTAGTTTGACAATATAAATGTTCATACATCTATTCAGGTTTCTGCATTTCAAGCATGAAGTGACATAAAACAGAAAAGAAAAATATATAAAGCATTCTGCCAGAATGTGGAATCTGATGTAAAAAATCAGAAAGCTAAATCAAGTAGCATGTCATTATAGAAAATTACTATGTTGTGCTTTTGCTTCATGCATGTTTGGAGGTGATCCCATTTTTTCCTTGATTGCAGCCTCGTTTCTACAGTAACTATGAGAATGGATGTATAAAAAAAATAACGTAAGTCTGCGTTAACAAATGAGATATTATTGTACTTCGGATTTTTATAGATTCAGGACGTAAATTCTAATACAGTGTTAAGGTAAAACATATAAATAGAAAAGTAAATTTAGACTTATAAGAATTAAAATTAAATGAACACAAGTCACCCAAAGGACAAGAAAAAGGACACAGGTAGTGAAAATTATGTTTTGGTATTCAACAGTGTGTGTTTAACTCATTATACACAGAGGGCATGGTGACCGCCTGATAAGGACCAGAGAGACGAATAGGGTGAATAGGCTATGGGATGAATCATTTCTCCTGATATGTCACTTTAGCTTTTCGGGAACCAGGTGACTTTGTGTCTGTGTTGCCCATTATAGGGTCAAAGTAATGTCTAAGCTGGACTCAGATAAATGAGCTGTCTTTTAGTATAAACGTGTGGTTTGCTATAAGTCTCTGGTGTATTTGCTTTGTAATATATCCCAAAACAGGATTTCAGGCTTGTCTCTTAATATCCACATCTAGTAATTTGGGAAAAGCCTTATAATGCTTTTTATGAAAATTTTGCCAGTGACAGCTTGGTGGTGCTAGGAATATCCTGTGAACATCACATGGGCTACTATTCTTTCTGTCGTCTAGTTATTGTGAGATTTAACACAAAGATACAGCCATCCATGGCCAGGAGTTGACCAATGATTGGTGGCAGATTGCTTTTGTTGCAGTGCTTAGATATATTTACATTTGCATTAACAGACAAAACACCCTTATCCAGAGCGACTTACATTGTTCTCCATTATACAACTGAGAAATTGAGGGTTATGGGTTAAGTATAGCTTGGTGGTGCTGGGACTTAATCCCTTAAATTAGCAGCCCAACATCTTAACCATTGCACTACCACTTCTCTATATAATACAATTTGAAAAGATGCTGCTGACTCCACAGGTCTTGAAGGAACCTACAAGTGGGTGTGAATTTTTTTAATAGACTACTAAGAACAAGAAAGAAGAAGAAAATGCAGGGATTAATAGGGATTTTCTTAAAATTTGTACAATGTTCCGCTGTTACAAAGTCAGAGCTACATTCCTTACATCACAAATTGATTTTCCATCTTTGACTCAGTGGGTGTCCTACCAGGCTATAAGTACTAAAGGTTAAATCTGTTATTGATCCACAGATACAAGTACCATCACTTCTTAACCCAGTAAATTGCCTTAAAAGTAAGAAACTAAGAAAACAACTCCAGGTGACACACCTGGAAATAAACACTCAGAGCAAAGGAAGCTTCCTGTGTTTTAGCCTGAAGTGTCAGATGTCTGATTTAAAGTGTTTCTTAAAGGATTTACAGGAAATTCCAAAGTAAACAAAGCTAGAGGTTCAGACCACCATCATCATCACCACAGGAAAGCGTCTGGTTTAAGACAGATATCATCAGGCTTTGCTTACCTTCAGATCGTAAAGATTAGGACAGATCACTTACACACTTTACACAGAGGGCTTTGACATTTGCTGCAATTTTGACAGTAAAATTATTGGCCTCAGATATCTGTGGTTAGGATCCAGAGGTGCCGATCTTGATTGAACATACACACTGCTTAGCAATAAATATTTTATTTTCATTCATCTTCTATACCTGCTTATTCCGGGGTCACAGGGGTCTGCTGGAGCCGATCCGGGGGCACATGGGGTGAGAGGCAGGGGTACACCCTGGACAGGTTGCCAGTCTATCACAGGGCCACACATAGACGAACAACCACACACTCTCACACATTGGCAATCCCCAACCTAATGTACATATTTTTTTGGATTGTGGGGGGAAGCTAGAGTACCAGGAGTAAACCCACACAGGTAAGGTAAAGACATGCAAACTCCGCACAGAAAGACTTGGGAATCGAATCCACAACCTCTTTGCTGTAAGGTGAACATGCTAACCACTACACCAACGCACACTCTCATATTTTTATTAGCCTTTTTAATTTTTAAAAGAATGACCACATACCGTGCCTGTCTGTCAATCAGAGCAACACTGCATAGTCATCGATGTTGTGAGATTATGTATGAAAGTGGTGGCTAAAATGGTAGACCAGAAAGCCCTGGACTCAAGCCCCACCACCACCAAGTCTGCCACCGCTGGGTTCCAGAGCAAAAAAAAATTGATGTGCTAAAACTTTACAGGCTTTACATTCTGTTCATTAGTGATATTATAAATTATGGGTGGTGCGTAGTTGTTAGCACAATTGCCTCATAACATGAAGGTTCTGAAGATTGAAGATACACAGTAAAGGGGTCTTTTTGTGCATTTGCATGTTCTTCCTTTGATTACGTGGATTTACACTGGGTATTCCGGTTTTCTACCACAGTCCAAAAACATGTACATTAGGTTGACTGGTAATTCCTCAATTGCCCATAGGGGTGAATGTGGTTGTTTGTTAATGTGTGGCCCTGTAATGAACTGGCAACTTGTTCAGGGTGTACCCCTGACTTTCGCCCTATGTGCGCGTTTAAAGGCTCCAGCAGACCCCCATGACCCAGAGTTAGGGATTAAGCGGGTAGAGAAGATGAATTAATGCATGTTACGTTTTTTGTTATTCCTTTTAAGGCTGTTTTTTCAAGCCGTACCATGAAAATGAATTTTCGGCATGCGCTTTCTTTGGATTTTCAAAGCAGCTTGCAAGCTTTCATTGTTTATATGAACTAAGTCCACTTTATCCCTTTTATACAGTTTCTCTGGAAACTGACATGTTCATGCACTCTAGTCTAGGTTAAGTCTGGAATAAAGTTATTCACAATTAAAAGATTTCTAATGTGCAAAAAAAGTTGACGTAATGACAACATAATGTATCTGAATGAAGTGATGTCTGATTAAATGTGTATTTGTTGGTCTGTCTATAAAACCACATAAAAAAAAACAAAATAGAGGCCAAACTGATTTAATTACTTTGATAATAAAGTAAAAATTCCAAGAATAAACTGTAAATTATGCCAATAAACTTGAAATGTCATGAGAAAATTGTCAAAGCAAAATCATATTAAAGTTGTAATAAGAAAGAGAGGGGTGGCACGGTGGCGTAGTGGTTAACACGTTTACCTCACAACAAGAAGGTTCAGGGCCTTTCTGTGCAGAGTACCTCCGGGTACTCTGTTTTCCCCCCACAGTCCAAAAACATGTGCATTACGTTAATTGGTGACTCTAAATTGCCCATAGGAGTGAATGTGAGTGCGTGTGGTTGTCTGTATGTGGCCCTGCGATGGACAGGCAATCTGTCAACCTGACAGTTGATCCCCTGCCTCCTGCGCTGGGATAGGCTCCAACAGACCCACGTGACCCTGAATTAGGAAATAAGCGGGTATAGAAGAATGAATTAGAAAGTAAAAATTTTTGTATCAAGTAAAAATTACCGAAATAAATTAAAATAAGTACTTTGAGAATAATGTAAAGTATTTTGAGAGGAAAGACAAGGCAATAAAGTTATTCTAAAAGTAATGTCAGCGCAATACAACATTAACATTGAAATACTTTAAGAATAAAGTCTAAATATGTCGAGAGTAAAATAAAAATACTTCAAGAATTCATTCATTCATTCATTCATCTTTTATACCCGCTTATTCCCAAATCCGGGATCACAAGGGTCTGCTGGAGCCTATCCCAGCACACATAGGGCGAGAGGCAGGCGGTACACCCTGGACAGGTCGCCAATCCATCGCAGGGCCACAGACACACAACCACACACTCACACATTCACTCCTATGGGCAATATATAGTCACCAATCAACCTAATCCACATGTTTTTGAACTGTGGGAGGAAACCAGAGTACCCGGAGGAAACCCTACACAAGGGAGAACATGCAAACTCTGCACAGAAAGACCTCAAGCCCGAGATTCGAACCCAGCACCTTCATGTTGTGAGACAACTGTGCTAACCGCGGTTAATGTTAATAATAATAATAATGTTAAAATATCTCAAGTATGAAGACAATGCTGAGAATAAAAACATAATTGTATGTAAATCACTGAATGCTTATTGACTGCGTTGGTTGTTTTGTCTGTCTTTCTCAGCAGAGCTCAAAATAAGAAAAAAAAAGAAAAAATTTAATTATTGACAAATGTAATTTTAGAAAATCAGTAAATATTTATATGGTGTGTTTATAGAGACCTTTATTGTAGAGCTTGTTGGAAAGCAGGATTGGCTGTCAGTTTCTTTTCTTTTTTATGCTTATACAACAGACACCGATGCAGTCATTAACCTACAAGCAGAAGATTTAAGTACACACACACACACACACACACACATATAAACCTTTCTCAGCGTGAGCCATCCATCTTTAATGGAAAACCACTTAAAGTAGTGGTAGGCATGCACACACAAGCTCTTTCGCTCACATTTGGATGCTAAAAAGCCTGGGCATATCACGCTCGACTGCACTTTCAAACATGCAAATCTGCACTAGAGCTTATTTAAGTGTTTACTAATTGTGACTAGCCCATAATTTGTCTTCATCAGAAGTATCATTGTCAGAATTACAGTTTCAGCTGATTCTAGTTGCTAGTGATTTTTTTTTCATTTACACCCATGATTGATCTCATGTAAAAGACACACAATGTCTGTTAAATCCGGATCCTGTCATTAGAATTATTCTTAAAGATTTAGCTATTTAAGCTGTGCTATTTGTTTTTGAACTAAATTATATGTCTTCGAATGCACACACATAGAATCCCCTGAGCAGTATTAAGCTAAACAGACACAGATATTTGAGAGAATGAGAAAGAGGCACTGTAAATGGTAGCCATTTTGTAAATGCATCAGTATAATGGAAGTGAACTAGACTTCCATTTCCTCGGACATTATAGAGCTCCTAGCTCTGGGAGTAGATATTATCAGCATCTTAACTAAAGCAGAATTTCTTTTAAAGGAAAAGGATGGGTTTATGATTTAGTTTGAACTGAGAATTTAAAAAAGGGGAAAAAGTGGGCATCGGTGTACATGCTTTTATACTGATATTACCTTAGAAATTGATTTATTTGGTTATGTTGAGTGTTTAAGTAGCCTTTTTTGAGTGTTTCTTATCCGTATCTTATAGAACTATAATAAAGCCTTGTTGTTTCATCTTCTTTACCCGCTTATTCCCGAACTTACCGGGGTCACGGGGGTCTGCTGGAGCCTATCCCAGCGCACATTGGGCGAGAGGC
>JAOTQW010000023.1:2292992-2295492 GCA_026260075.1 Sisor rabdophorus
TTAGGTTGATTGGTGACTCTAAATTGCCCATAGGAGTGAATGTGAGTGCGTGTGGCTGTGGGTCTGTGGCCCTGCCTCTCGCCCAATGTCCGCTGGGATAAGCTCCAGCAGACCCCTGTGACCCCAAGTTCAGGAAATGAATGAATAATTTAATTTTACAGCATTAAATTCATTTATTCATTTATCTTCCATTCCATTTCCTAACTCCATTGCAGGGCCACACATAGATGTACAAAGATACACATTTACACCTATGGTCAGTTTTAGAATAACCAATCAACCTGATGTACATGTTTTTGGACTGTGTGAGGAAACCGGAGAGCCTGGAGGAAACCCACGCAAGAGTGGAGAGAACAGGCAAACTCCGCACAGACAGACACCTTGCCCGGGAATCAAACCCAGGACGGTCTTACTGTGAAGCGACCGTGCTAACCACTTTGCTACCACGCCGCCCATGTGGAATTGTAAAATTGTCAATTCTGTTACTGTCAAAAATGTTGAAAAATTTTAAAAGGAATATCGATTAATCGTTGATCACACATAGGGGTAATTGAAAAATCTTTTGATTACGATTTTATTAGCACCATGTGCTGTAAGCATTTATGCTAGCAAGGTGGCTTGTTGTAAAATTGCCAATTGTGTTACTGTCAAACTTTGTTACAAAGGTTATTTCTAACACAGTTCCATAGCTTTAATGCTATAAGAATGCTATATGCTATAAAAATAAAGCTATAAAAATGTGGGGGGCTGGGGGGGGGTCGGCAAGCACTAAATTTTTGATATCGAAAATATTTTCAAAAATATTTTTTTTAACCTACGAAAATGCCAAATTTATCTTCACTTATAGCTTTACCCATAAACCAAACAGACAGCTTATCATAAACGTCTATTAACGCCTAGCATAATCTCTAGATTTGTTCATTCAGCTGGGATTTTAACTAAAGGCAGAATTTGCACAGCTGCAGTAACGCTTCAGTGCCGTCATGACCATACAGCGTGGAATAGAGTGCTTTAATGTAGTCATATCACGCATTTCAAGTGACAGAAATCGATTGCCGATTTTGCTGCCCTGTGATTGACTGGTGTGCCATCCGGTGTGTATTCCTACTTCATGCTCAGAGAATCCGGGTTAGACGGAGGCTCCACCAAAACCTCAGTTCATGATAAAGAAATAAAATGAAACCTTGATACATTTTTTTAGGCCTCGACTTGCTTAAGCATTTTAGCAAGGATCCGTTTGGAGCTCACTTATCTCGCACTAACAAGTTACTTGCTATCCATCAATCTATCTGTAAAACCTTTTTCAGCGTGCACATGCTCATTCCTGCAATCATACAATCAGCCAACCGTGTGGCAGCTGCGTCAAGCTAATGGCCCCATCCAAAATCGCATAACTATACAGTTGGTGAAAATGAGTAAATCCCTCCCAGATTTTAAAGTATGTGTACGATAAACACATGATTCCGCATGGGTTAGACGACTCGTCATAAGCAAAAATGGTGGAAGTAAAAAAAAAAACTTTGGTTCTGCTAGATAAATTGCACTTGTTTAGCACCGTTTTTTGAAATTGTGCCGCTGTGATGTCGTATGTCATGAGTAAATATCAAAATGGTGGATGTAGTACAATTTTATTTGTGCTACCTGTAACATTATTTTGTAATGATCAGGAAGTCCATACTTAGAAATTTGGAACATAAACCGAGTATATTATTTAAAAAATAATAGTGTAAATAGTGTAGCGGGTTGGCGCGGTGGCGTAGTGGTTAGCACAGTCGCCACACAACAAGAAGGTCTTGGGTTCAAATCCTGGGCTTGGGGTCCGGGTACTCCGGTGTTGTGTGTATGTGGCTCTGCAATGGATTGGCGACCTGTCCAGGGTGTACCCCTGCTTCTCGCCCAATTAGTGCTGGGATAGGCTCCAGCAGACCCCCGTGACCCCGAGTTCAGGAGTAAGCGGTTATAGAAGATGAATGAAGGAATAGTGTAGCTCCTCTGGTAATGGCTGATATGTATACTTCAATAATATTATTTAAATTTCTCCATACATCTAATAAAAACTTTAATGTGTGCTCTGATGCGGTTTCAAACTAAATAATCAGTTATTTTTTCTTTCAAAAAAGTGTTTTATCATCTGATGGTATAAAAAAAGTGAGAAATAGCTTGTTTTTTTATTTTGGGTATATTTATACACATATAATTTCCCTGATTTAATGCATAATTGATGCATCGTTTAATCCTATTTTCTCATATCTCTTCAGCCAAAGCTTTTCATCCTTCAAAAGCTGCACTCGTCTCTCATCACTTCATCCTCCATCATATTGTTTTGTTCTTGCACTCCCTTAACTGATATCGTGCCATTTGAAAAAAAAAAGACAGCACCTCATCTCGTCCTTCTTTTCATTCTTTCCCCAAGCGTCCTTGAACAGGCTTTTCTACTCTTCAGCAGCTCACGGCTGAATGTGACACGTCGATGCTTGTATCATCCTGCACTTTTAAACAG
>JAOTQW010000023.1:2297992-2307791 GCA_026260075.1 Sisor rabdophorus
TCACAACACGAAGGTCCCGGGTTCGAGTTCCGGGCAAGGGGTCTTTCTATGCAGAGTTTGTTTGTTCTTCCTCCAGGTTTCTTTTAAAAGTCCAAAAACTTGTACATTAGGTTGATTGGTGACTCTAAATTTCCCATAGGAGTGAATGTGAGTGTGTGGTTGATCGATCTAAGTGTGGCCCTACAATGTACTGGTGACCTGACCAGGGTGCACCCCTGCCTTTTGCCCTATGTGGTGGGATAGGCTTGAGCAGACTCCTGTGACCCTGAATTAGGGAATAAGTGGGTATAGAAGACGAATGAATGAATGATACAACTAGGGGTTAAGGCCTTGCTGCAGATTTTTTTTTCCCTCTTAGTTCTTGACCTCGGAGCCACCACTTCCACTAGAACTCAAAAACTGTTCCAACATGAAAATACCCCAGTGCATATAAGCCCTGAGCTCTAGAAAGCCATACTTTATTGGAGGAACTCAGGTCTTCTGCACAGAACCCTGGTTTTGACTAAACCCTTAATGCTGAACACTTTTGGCACAGACCTCCTTACTTCAACATTATGTTTTCGTTTCTCATTTATTCATCTTCTATACTCCTATGGGCAATTTAGAATCATCAATCATCCAAATGTACATTCTTTTATGTACATGCACCAGAGTACCTGGAGTAAACCCACACAGGGAGAACATACAAATTCTGCCCAGAAATCAAACCTTTTGCTGTAAGGCAATGTTTTAACCACTACGCCACCATGCCACCCAATATTAGTATCTGACCTCACTAAAACTTTTAGACACATGACACCAACTAGCGATAATCCTTTTTAGAAGTGTTGAGGTCATTTTAGGGGGATGAGTAAGATTAAATCTGGAATAGGGTGCTAAAAAACTCATAAAAACATGATGCCTAAGTGTCCCAATAGGTTAAGTGAGCACATGACAGCATCACCTTCCATGATGTTAAAGTGATCAGTAATAAAGGCGTTCGTAGGTCGGCGAGGTGTTCCAGATGTTTAACTAGCTAAACTACTTTGTAAAATTCCTAGGTAATATATCAAAGAAAGGTGTGACATCACTGATAGTGATTTCCACCGTGGTATGTCCTAGTTTGTCCCTTTTCCAAAAATAATGGGACTCATGAGGAATTTCTGACAATCACATGACCAATCAGTCCTCATGCTCTATTTTTTATTCTTATATATGTTCCTCACACGGGAAAAGAAAAGAGCAATAGAAATGTTGGATTTGTTACCGCGCGGCACCATCAGGTCCAGTGGAAAGTCTCATATATCTGCAATGGAGCCGAGACTAGATTGGCTAAAGCTGCTGCGCGCGGGAGATTATTTTAATAATGGAGTAAGCTAATAAACACGCAGCCATAAAACTGATGCATCTTCACATTTGTCGCGTCGAGTCTAAGAGCAGCTGTTCGCTAGACACACATTTTCATTCGCAAACATTAACACACAGCCGTTAATGTTTAAGCCGGAAGAACATTCATCAATGTGTCACTCTGTTTGCATTTCTACCCCGAACACATACACACACACACACTCACACACACACACATTTTTGCCAGGTCCTTGCCAGGTCCAGTGAATTGGTGCAGCATCAAATTAATGGTAGTCTTCCTCATCTTGACACTAATGCTAGTCTCCAACTTATTCTCCAATGAGTTCACGACCTCCCCTCCCCCCTCTCTGTCAAATGATAAATTGCAAGAAAAAAAATAAGGTGCTGGTGTGTGCCGAATCATTAAGCAGCCCCCTTATCTTACACTCACACACAGACACACACACTAGACATTCAGACATGCACAGATTAAGCAACTAAGATGCCTAAATACAACACCCCCCTAACACACACACACACAGATATATCTCTACAACTTTTTACATCAGATCAGGACTGGATGGACGTGGAGTCTTGAAAACACGTTGTTTCTGTTAAATCTGTAAATTCCGCCAATCCCTTCCTAGCCAACAAATCCCATTAGTGCCTGAACTTGTCAATGAGGATTTTCTAAAAAGTGTCGGAAATAAAGATAATTCACATTTTGTGCAACATAAGCAGTTAAAACGTTCTCTCGCTGTTTTTCTGAGAATCCAAATCCATTTTTGTGACACTGTAAATGTTCTTCCACTTGAAAAGGAAGGTTGTTCTGGCTTAGCATACTGGAGGTTTATATATTATCCATTAGGACAGTTATTATGAAAGTACTGCAACGCATCGTTTCCAGCATTTCTCACAGTAAATTTATGTTTTCTTCAGTCAAGAAATTAGATAGAATACAGTTGTATCTGTTTATTTGTGTTATGTATAAAATATTTTGGGATTGTATAGTTTGATAACAGGAAACATGATAATATTTATTCATTCATTCATCTTCTGTTCCCGCTTATTTACTAACTCAGGGTCACTGGGTTTGCTGAAGCCGATTCCAGCACACATAGAGCGAAAGGCAGGGGTACACCCTGGACAGGTCGCGAGCCACAACCACGCACACCGGTAATTTTTAAGTGTACATTCTGCACAGAAAGACCCCTTGCCCGGGAACCGAACCCAGGACCTTCTTGAGGTGACCATGCTTACATTGATTTCTTTTATACAATTGAGAAATTGTAGCCTTGCTCAGGGACCCAACACGCAACTTGGTGCTACTGGGAATTGATCTTCCAGTTTGCAGTCCAACACCTTAACCACTGTGGTACCACTCCCCCTATAGAATTGGTAGTCTATTGTGTATTTATTTTTAATAAAAAAAACATTTTTCCCCTCGTCTGGGTTTGCATTTAATAATCAATTCATGATAATAAGCAAGAGATGCAATTGTGTTCTACATTTACATTTCTGGCATTTATTTAAAGCAACATAGATTTAAATATTCTCATTTTTATCCGAAAGTGTAGTAAAGGGTAAAGGGCCATGCTTAGGGGCCCAGCAGTTGCAGCTTGGTGGGACTTGGAATTGAACCAACGGTCTTCCGATTAACAGATTAACACTTTAACCACTGAGTGACCACATGCCAAAAAATTTGCCTAATAGAATTCTTATTACATTAGTCTACTGGAAAAATAATTACTCAACTCCACTTTGTTCAGATTTCACACCCGGATGTTATGTTACGAATATCAATAACCTCTTGCCTCATTCTACAAATTAATACAAATTAAACGTTTTTATTTTAACTACAAAGAAAAGAAAGTTGTTATTGATCATTCATTTCTACATTCGTTTTCTATACCTGCTTATTCCCTAACTCTGGGTCATGGGGAGGGGTTCTACATTCATGCATTCATCTTCTATTCCCATCTATTCCATGACTTGGGGTACATCCTGGAAAAATTGCCAGTCTATCCTAGAGCCACACATAGAGATACGACAACACACATCTACATTCACTCCTATGGTTAATTTCGAATCACCAATCAATCTAATGTACATTTTTTTTTGCACCGTGTGAGAAAAACTTTTCTGCACAGAAAGAAATCCAGAAATCGAATCCGGGACCTTCTTGCTGTGAGGCGACTGTGCTAACCACTGCGCCACAACACCACTCTTGTTATTGAACCCGATGAGTTAAATGAAATTTCAGATTAAAGTATTTAACCATAAAGACGTTTATTTATATTTTATTGATTTTGACTGTAAATTGAAATTGACTAAAAAATTGTTCTATCAGCGTTCTATCAAGATATATTGCAATACAACACATGTTTCAATACTTCAAAAACAATTTAACAAGTAGCTTATAAAATAAAAGGCTAGGAAATATTCTTTTTTTTTTATTCAGGCCATATTTCCTCCTAAGACAATGGCCACATGTGTAAGCGCCAACTACAGGGGTGGAGAAGGGGGCTGTTTCAAACGTAAAAAGTATTGATACATTATTGTAAAAAAAAAAATTGTGATAGTTAGATGTATCAATATTTTTGCACAGCCTTATGTAAATCATAGGTAAACAATTACATAAACATAAAGCCTTCAAAATTTTTTATAAACAATAAAAAAAGACACATATTTATTTATATTTTTCATTCATAAATTTTTCATTGCAAATGAATGTAAAAATTTTTCAGCCATATCTACACATTTACACATAATGTCTCATTTCTCCAGTTTGCAACTAACAAACCAGCCCAGAGACAAAATGTCCTGGATGACAGACTATATTCGGACTAAAGGGGACATTGTCTAAATCTGATTTATTGCCAAAGCCTTTTTTAACACTGTCTAGATTTGGCAGCACATTCGGTACATTTTGCAGTGTTTGTACCCGAAGGACTCGCTGACAAACTGCTTTAGCTGCTAAGCTCAGACATTAACCTTTGCGGCGCTTGTGTGGGAGTGTGTGTGCAAATCAGAGGACATCTCGACCTGTTATTTGCTTTCATTTGTGCAGTCAGTGCAGGCAATAATTTTATTTGTCCCCAATCTCCTTCAGGTTCTTGCCATGTATATATTATATTTTCACCCACTATAATCAGACATCCTAATGCTGACTTTACATTGACAGAATTATCAAAGCAGCTAATTAGCGCTAGGTTTACTTCTCCATGATGCACCTATATATAACCTCAGCGGCCCACGAAAGGAAGTAAACTTAGGGAAACTCGTTTGAGAAATCTATTTTTTTAAATTACAAAAGCATGTGCATCTCAACCAGCTCTACAGACGTGGTGACAACTGGTGGTGAATTTCACGTGTCTAAATTACCTCAAATTGAGTGTATGTTTTAACCTTATACACTTATATACAATTTAATGTAGGCCTTTAGTAGACACTTTTATCCAGAGCGACTTACATCCACTGTTTCATCCAGCTGAACAGTTGAAGGTAAAGGGCCTCACATTTGGCAGGCACTCTTATCCAGAGCGACTCACATTTATCTCTTTTAGACAATTATACACTGCACTGCCACTTCCTGCTTGCCCAGCACTTGTAGTTGGATCTGGATCTGGAAATTAAACCCGTGATCTTCTAATTATGAAGACAGCACCTGAAACACAAAACTACCACTGACTAAATTGATTTAAACTAACTATTAACCTACCAAAACGGTGCCCTGACCCTAAATTAAAGCTTTTTAATAAAATGTTGACGTCAGTTTTAGGTGTAAGTTTTGCAAATCCACACTGGAATCAGGAATGCTACTTGTTTGGAAGAATGATCAGCAGTCTTTAAAAAGCATTCAGGAATAAAGGAATTCATCAGAACTGGAAGTGTAATCAGCTCTCAGCGCTGTGATTCATCAGATAAATCAGGCCTGGATTTGAGCAATGCAAACATCTGTAATGCTTTTTAGATCCCTAAAGAAAACAAAAAAGAAATGAAAACAGCGGGAGTCTGCAAAAATATTTCTGCACATATTTAGTATTTGAAAAGATCCCATTCAAATCTTAGTAAAATACATCAGATGGAAGCGTGCAGTTTATTTGGGCTTCTTCAAATGGAAGCTGCTTTAACACGCACTCTTTTTTATCACTTGCTATGGTTTATTTATTTAATAGCTGAAATATTATTTGTTTGGTGGCTGTTTAACACATCCGTGTGCTACGCAGTTAGTCCGAGTTTAGTTAGTGATCCTATTTAACAGTCACGTTCACACAGCGGCATTCGCTTTACAGCAACAAGGGTGTCGACAGCTTAGCATGTTGAGTAGAAGACCTTTTTGGCTGTGACAAAGTGTAAATATAAACATCGTTAGAAACAGATTGTCCTGGAAATGGAAACACAGTGGAAGCTGTGAGACGACTGATATAAATGTTTTTACACTTTCACTAAATTTTGTCCAAACTTTGATTTTTTTAAATATATAGATATCTATGACTATCTGTACTGCTTCCTTTTCCCCTTTTCCCTAACAGTTTAACAGCAAATAGTTTTTTAATTAAGTTTTTAAATTTTTTTAATAAGAATTTTTTTATAGATTTTAGTCAAAAATAACCAACATTTTAGACCATTTTTTCAGTTTCAACAGGCAACAATTTATTCATTTATTCATTCCTTTTTTTAAATTAACATGGTACATTGCTAAAGATTTAGATTTGCCTTAGAGTTTCCATGAAACATGAGCCTGTCCTACATTTTTAAAAAAATTGAGTTTTATGTAACTAAGCCTTCAATCTACAAATGATTTGCAATTAGCCAAATTGCTTGTTAACGTCTGAGCAAAAATCAACCCAAGATCCAGGCCCAAGCTTTAAACTATTCTTATCCCATTATTATCCACTCAGACTATTTCTGAAAGAGATTAATCAGCCATTCCATCTTAAAAAAGCGCATGACCATCGGATCTATTTCTTTTCTGAAAAGGAGACATCAGTGCTGGATTTATAAAGCAGCTAATTTCACTTTATCTCTAATAAAAACCCTTATTTGTTTTCTCAGCAGAACAAGGACACCAGTCTAAACCAAGATCAATGGTCACTCCATCTCTCAGACCATCACTGGCAAGCACAAGAGATTTCAATTGAATTACCAATGATGTCCAGGAGCATTTCCTTTTCTCAATGCGAAAACAAACAGCGGCATTAAGAAAAGTTACAGCACACCGGGGATGGCGGAAACAAGCTTGGGCATGGTGAACAAAGACAGAAGAAACCTTAATGCATGACTGTAACTGGGACTAAGCGCCTGGGTTAGAATCATCAAGGACTTGCTCAGTAGGAACATTAAAGAGGAAAAATGCTGTTTTGAGCATCTGTAAAAAAGAAAAAGAATGATTTGGATCTTTGTAACATCTGGTCTATCTGGTCAGACCTCGGTTTTGGATTTCACCTCACAATCTTGAAATCTAGTCGGGCGTTTTTAGAGAACTAAATTCACGGATAGCTCTTAAAATAATTCAAGCCGCAGACCTTCAGAACAAATATGGAGACCAACACTCCAGTTTGGATGCTGCTCTTCTGAAGCAGTGAAGAGGGGCTCGGATTTAACCAGGAGAAAAACAGACTTCCAATCCTCCTAATCAAAGGTAATGATTTTTTTCTCTTTATGACTTCATGTCTAAATCATACTTGTTCCACCTGATTTGCAAAGACATCACCAATTAAACGGTTGATTGCGCAATTATTAGGTGCTAATATGTAATTATCAGGTTTGATTGATGTGAAGAGAAGTGTGTCTTAAAGATTTCTGAGTTGCGGTCCCCATCAAAACCCTGATTATCAGTGGTTAGACACTGTACAGTTTGGCTTGACTCAGCAAATCATCAGTTAAAAAAGAGCCGTGTTGGACAGTAAAAACCTGTGCACTTTATTATGAATAAAACATTTGGAGTATTGTTGTGTATTTAGAGTGAAAAATTAGGGCGGACCGTGAGTACAGTATTGGGGACAAAACTGATCCACGTGTTTTAATTAACCAAGCCTACCATATGAAAGATAAGGTAACCGTAGCATGCTAAGCAATGACAAATCTAGTTGGGGTTTTAATAACCTTAAACGTCACGCACCAAATGGGGCTAAACATCTGAGGCACACTGCGCACAAAATGTAATTTTCAAGTTGCTAGCTGCTTGGTTGGATTTTACCGAATTCCAGGAGACGTGTATGTCAAGTGTTTCTTAACCGTCTGCTGGAAACAAAGCTAAGGTGATGCTTTAGATAAAAGAAGGATCTCGTGTTCAATTCTCGGACAATTGGTGCATATAAATATTTTAGCCGAACCGATGATCTGACTTTGCTGTCTATTAGATATTGGACATTGATCTTTTATACTGGAACACACTGTTCCTCATTATCGAGTCTGTTTCCATTAATAACTCTTTTAAAATAACTGTTTATCAGTTAACTACAGTTCTTACTATAGTATGGCACATGCACTTAACTAAATAAACTAAATCCTACATAGATACTACAATAGGGAACAGCCTTCTAGTTCACTATAGTAACTTCCAATGTATTCACTACAGTTTATTAATTCACTAGAGTAAATAATATATATAACAACATAATAATATGTTGCAGTAAGATACTGTTATATACTACCATGGTTAGGGTTAGTAGTACCTGCTAAAGTCTACTCCGGTGTAAGGCTGGAAGGTAAAACGTTATAAATTATTAAAGCAGGACTAATTGTCAAGTGTATTAAATTTTTTTTTATTCCATGAGGTTTAAATAAATAGGTGTGGATAACTCACGAGGAGCAGGCGTGAGCCTGAGCAAGATGCTGCATGTGAGACTAAAGGAAATTATGGGTGTTTGTCAAAAAAATTAAGATCTAAAGAAAAAAAAGATCAGCTTCTACATATATAAGTATGCACATATTTATATTTTTATATTTAAGATTTTCCCCCTGTTCTTTAAAATGATATTTATTTTATGCCTCTGACATCTAGTTAAATTTGTTGTTATAGTAAAGTTAATAACTTTGCTAAACAAAATAAACTGTGATTGGTTGCGTTACCCTTCTGTCAGTTATCCTTTTCGATGGTTCTCAGTCTATAAATTCCAGGCCTATAAACTGTCAGTCTGAAGGTCTAACTTCACCAGACTAGACTTTCAGTAGCTTGCTTGGTTCATTACCTCATGTCATTTCATGCACGAGGTACACACATTTAATTTGTTAGAAAAGATACCCCCTAGGCATAATTCTGAGTGTCACCTATAGCCTGCAGCAACACTTTGATTTACTGTATTCAACATAACAGGGTATCACTAAGCAACAAAATGATATATAAAGAATAATACAGGGATTTCAGCTATCTTATGGCGAATCTGTTTGCTTTACACATAATGCCAAATGTCAGCTGTGAAATAGTTTGGGGTTTACAGTATATACACTATAGCTGGGTCACCAGACACGGTCCTGAAGGGCGGGACTTAAAAATGCTGAGTTAAAAGCCAACTTGCCTCACAACAAGCAGTAGACCTAACGATGTTTGATTAAGATTGGACCCAAACCTTCAGGAACGAGTTTGTTTACCAGTTGGGCTTGTATGCATTTAAAATCAAATATTTTATTTCTAATTTAAGAAATAAAGTGCTTTATTTAAAGTTGTAATGCTCAATTTTTATTTTTTTAATCAAAAAGTACATAAAAGTAATATTTTTTAATCTACAGGTACACAATGTACAGTGAGTTTTATGCTCAAGTACAATAAGAAAAGTACATTTAGGTTGTAACTTTCCACCTCTGCAAATTAGCCCCTGTTTTGTTTTTCCACCTTTAAGCAAAGTGTACCAAGCCATAATTTATAACCCGTGAAACCCAGAATTCTATGGAGATCCTCCTCCAGGTACCCTAGCAACTGCAGCAGGACAAAAGGCTGGAAACAGTATAGATTAATGTGTTTGACTGGAAACACCTCTCTCTTGGCGCGCACATCTTCAGTAGTGCGATGTAGGTGCCAACGTTTCTTACTCTTTAATAACCTTTTTTTAGGGAATAAGCAATTTCATCCATGGAAGTGGATGTTTTTGGATTTATTTTTATTTAATTATCCAACCATGGTAATATAGGATGTTACAGAGGGCTGCACAATATATGAACAAAAATTCACATTGCGATTCGATTACTTGTGACGATTACTTACTTTCCAATTACATTTTTACAGATACATGATTATATACAGTCTAACATATAGTGAAAAGATTTTTTTCACATATCCCACCTTAGAAGGTTGGGGTCAGAGAGCTATGGTGTCAGCTATGGTATAGCACACTTAGCGCAAGAAGGGTTAAGGGTCTTGCTTAAAGATCCAACAACTTGAACCCAGGTCTTCCTGGTCTCCCGCAAGTAAACCATTTTACATTTACATTTACATTTACAGCATTTGGCAGACGCTCTTATCCAGAGTGAC
>JAOTQW010000023.1:2313207-2335740 GCA_026260075.1 Sisor rabdophorus
CATAGGAGTGAATGTGTGAGTGTGTGTTCGTGGCCCTGCGATGGAATGGCGACCTGTCCAGGGTGTACCCCCCTGCCTTCCGCCCTATGAGAGCTGGGATAGGCTCCAGCAGACCCCCATGACCCCGGATTCGGGAATAAGCAGGTAATTTAGAGTCACCAATCAACCAAATGTACATGTTTTTGGCCCGTGAAAGGAAACTTAAGTACCTGGAAGAAACCTACGCAAGCAAAAACATGCTCAGAAATTCTTTAAATAAGATGAAAATGCTTTTGCCATATAAATTGTGACATAGTAAATATTTAATCCACATGACTAATCGTCTTAAGTTTCTGCAATCGAGGGTATATATGTTTGACTGTGTGTTTTAGTGTGTCTAAGTGTTTGTGTGTGTTTTTCTTAAGCAGATCACACTAATGCAAAAGTGGTATACAGTAATACCTTTGCAAGGTTAGGTTATAGAACCGTCCTGGAACACAAGGAATCACAAACATTTTGGTACGAGTCACTAAAAAAATGCTAATACATTCTTATTGCTAGAGTTTAAACCTATGTGCTGCTTATGACCCAAAGTGCTCTCAAAGCACTTTCGTTCGTTCATTCATTCATTCATTCAACTTCTATACGCGCTTATTACCAAACTCGGGGGCACAGAGGTCTGCTGGAGCCCATCCTAGCACACATAGGTCTAAGGAAGGGGGTAAACCCTGGACAGGTCTCCAGTCCATCTCCTTTTTCACCCTTAAAAAATAAATTGCAAATCTGTAAATAAAATTGTTAGGTTCCAATTTCTAAATTCAGTGAATTCGCCAATCCAGAAACGCAAAAATGGTATCACTGTACTGTGAAAACAATTCCTTGTAATTGTAATTTTAATTCTCGCTTGGTAGTGATATTTTAACCTGAACAATAAGTGTTGGAGATGTTGTTTTGAGCTTAGCTACCTGAAAAGTCCACATTGTTTCCTGCTACATTAATCCTTGTGTGGCATTTGGTTTATTCAAACAGAAATAATTTTTTGGTAGCCTCATGGCTTCTTTGGTAGATACATTGGCTAACATTTTACATTTACAGCATTTGACAGACACCCTTATCCAGAGCCACTTACATTCATTCATTCATCTTTTATACCCGCTTATTCCCGGGGTCACAGGGGGTCTGCTGGAGCCCATCCCAAGGCGAAAGGCAAGGTGTACACCCTGGACAGGTCGCTAGTCCATTGCAGGGTCACACGCACACAATCACACGCACTCACATTCACTCCTATGGGCAATTTAGAATCACCAATCAACCTAATGCACGTTTTGTGACTAGGAGGAAACCGGAGTACCCGGAGGAAACCCACGCAAGCGTGGGAAGAACATGCCAACTCCTCACAGAAAGACCCCGTGACCCATTTACATTTATCTTTTTATATAACTCAGCAACTGTGGGTTTAGGGCCTTGCTTGGTGGCTTAGGAGTTGCTGGGAAACAAACTCTAGTTTTCCTTGTATCAGTGCAACACCTTAACCACAAGCGGGATTGACTTTATTTTCATATTTGTCATTTACCATGTTGGATCATGGTTGAAAAAAAATAATGTTAATCCTGTTTGTGACCTAAAATAATCATATTTTGAGTGTTTTTCCTTAGTTAGTTAATAGAAAACCCCAATAATGTGCTGGATTCCTCCAGTTTTGTGAACAATGGCCAGGTAACAAAAACCTCTAAACATCACATGAGGCTTAAAGAAAGTAAGTAGTCACAAAAGCAAGCTAACATTACAGCAAAAAAATAGCTGTCAGAATTTTTTGGCGAGCTACGAAGAACTTGATCTCAATTAGATTTTGGAACATGTTAATTTTTTTTATGCCGTCGTAGATCACAAACTAATGTTACTCAAAGTGCACTTTGTCATACAAGTAATTAAACAACATCACTCAGTTAGCCAGTGAGACGTTCTGACTTGGTGGCAAGGGATAAAAATATCATTTGCCTGTGGCTGAGAGACAAATGATACCTTAGTGTATGTTTAAAAAAGAAAAAAGTGTATTATTGATCATACAGCATGAAATTATGCTGGAAAAAAAATTATATAAATCAATAATAACTTGCTGGCTGTGAAATATATTCTGCTTGAATTCCAAAATGAAAATATAATTTATTTTGTTAAAATGTAAATGTAAAATTATTGGCTCTGAATCAGAAATAGAAAGTAAAAATATTTTTAATATTGTCTTAGTTGTCTTTTGAATTATTTGTACATTTGTTTAGTTTATACTTTATTTGTATGCACACCTTTATTTTCCTTAATTTATGCCCTGCAAAAACAAAAAATTGCCTTGGGCCCTGCAAACCACTAGGATTGTATTTTTTATAATTGCCCATTTGACCTGATTTAAATCTGAATCAAATGATGACTCTAGACCAATGAATTATATAACGTTACAGAATTAATCAGTGGCAAGTTGTTGGGGGGGGGCAAAATTAAACAACTCCGACTGTTGGTAATGCAGGACTGTAAAAAGCTGTTGCTGATTATGTGTCATTAATACTAGCCTAAGTATTGAAAATGCTGATGTTAAAGTCAACCGTTAAAGAACGCAGTAAATCAGAACGAATCTGTTTATTTGAGTTAATGTGCGTTTATTATCAGTAATTAAGGAATCAAGGTAATCATTTAAATAATTAAGCTGTTAAGTTAATCGGATTTAGTAATGAAGGCCGTAACTGCCAATGCTACTGGCAAAAGCAAACAATAAAAGGCATTATTTACATTGCAATGGTCTAATTAGCAGCATTGCGGCTTAGTGGTTAGTACTGTTGCCTCACAACAAGAAGGTCCCAGGTTTGTTTTCCCAGCAAGTGGTTTGTCTTCCACAGTGCAAAACATTCAAAATGGTTAAGGTGTTGAGTTGTTGATTGGGAGACCATAAAGACCTGAGTTCAAGCCCACCACTGCCAAGTAAGACCAGAAAATCCTGGGTTCAACCCCCACCCCCCAGAAGTCCAGTGATGCTGGATCTCTGAGGGATACCCTTAACCAATCTTGCTCTAGGGGCGCTGTATTACAGCTGACCCCCTGTGCTTTGACCGTTCAATAGTGGGATATGCAATGAAAAACAATTCACTATATGTTGTACGGTGTTTATATGTTTAATCATGTATGTGACAAATAAAAAAAGGAATGTATTTTCCCTTGTTTTGGGATTTTAGATTGTATATAAGTGTAAGTGTGTCTGGTTGTTTGTATCTATGTAGCCCTGCGATGGACTGATTTCTTGTCCAATTTTTACCCAATGACAGCTAGGATAGATTCTAGCAGATCCCATGATCCTATTTAATAATGCACAAATACAGACAATAAATGAATGGATGGAGCAATGGTCCAATCCCTTACGGCTAAAGATATTAATTCGCTAGGAACAATAGTGGAAAGGTTTCAGGGTGTGAGACGTTGTATCCAGGGAGAAAATATTGAAAAAAACCCAATTAGAGGTCAAGCTTAAATTACATGATTTTGATGAGTTACAGACCTACATAAAGACCCATTTGTCACACCTTGCACACAAAAACAAAATAAAGTTTCGTATTACAGTACAATTTTTAGATTTTACAGTACAATAACACGACTAAACGGCTTTAATTTGTAATAAATTTGCAATAACCTATTGTTAACATGATGAATAGCTTCCATATACCATATCGACTTGTCAGCACTTGAATTGTAGAATATTGAAGAATTAATTTTGTCGCCGGCCTTTCGGGTTTCAAACTCAAAGAAAGGATGAAACGACATGATTAACAGAAGAAGTAATGGAAGGAGGAACCGAGGACAGATGAGCAGAGCTGTGTATAATCTAGCTCGAATGTGAAATTTGCTTGGGTGCTGCATGACTGTCGGAGTCGCCGCAGTTAATGACAGTGAGAGATTAATCGCATTGGAGACTGATGCAGCGTTTAAAGACACTGCAGTTACATCTTGCAGTCTATTAAAGTAAACTATCCACATCATGAGTGAATATTAATGCAATTTGCTGAGACAAAGAAGTGATTTCAAGATAAAAATGGGTTATCCTACTTTTGCTGTCTAGAGGAGATCCACATGTAACCTAGTTAAATAGAAATCCAGCTGTTGCGGAGGTTTTCATATAAAACCTTAAAGGGAAGGTCAACCTTAGAGGAACAAATCAAAAAAATACTTTTTATAGATGTATACAAGGGTATAAAAGTTTTTTTCAAACGTTGATGTCTGACTCAACCAATTGACTTGGTTTTCATGATAGTCTACTTTGATTGACAGCAAATAAAATCACACCTCATGGACTTTTTCCATCCCAATGCTGATTGATTTATTGAGTGATTGATTGGTTGAGTAATTGATTAAGACTTTTGGCCGACGCTGTAGAAGTAAAATAGCAAAAAAGGCTATTTCTATTCCGTGCTATCAAGCTATCACTGCTGGGTCTGTTAACCCTTAACTGCTCTGGTGGATAAAAATGGCAGAAATGTAAATATAATGTTTTTTGCATTTGGGATGTTATTCAAAAATTTTATAAACCTGTGATGTTGTTCGTTGGCTAACAAAAGTCCTTGTAGGCAAGGAAGAAAAGCAAACCAGCCCCATCAGCTGATCGGTTCTAAGCACTCACAACGCCTTATTCAAGCACAGATCACCTGCTTGATCTGCTGCTTCAACCCACATCCTCCCCACCTCCTCCTTTAATTTGCTATCTAAACAATGTACATACTAATGTATAACAATACTAATGTATTGTTCTATGTTCTGTTCTGGGGAAAATGGTGCTGCTTTGCTTTTCTTACACAAAAAAACAAAAATATATTTTGCCTATATGCTCTTTTTTGACTTTTTTGAATTTCTTTTTTTTGCTTATACACCATGAATTCTTCAGATTTCAGATTAAGGTCATGATGATGTAACATGTGCACAGGATGCAGGCTATTTTCTGGGGGTTTTTAGATGTTCACTTAAGTTGGTTTACAGATAATTGGGGCAACAGGACTGGAGCGGAGACTTTTTAATATAAAGATCAATAAAATTCTTTATGAATTTTAAAAAGTTTCTGCTGCACTTTTAAAATATATTGATTTAAAACAGTTTTTTTTTGGTTTAGACTGTTTGTAATTTAGCTGTCGTTTTGTGGATCATGCTGTCTGCAGGATTAATATTTAATCTTCAATTTGGTGAAGGGGGACATTGATTTTAATAAATTCCATGGCAACAGGTTTTGCTGCACAGAACAGGATTTTTGTTATGGACCACCAGGGATTCGGTTAGTAAAATCTGGACAGGGAGAGGGGAAGAACCGAATCACAAGTTTCATGTATAAATGCTCTCATTTTAAAAGTTTTGTTTAAAAGCTCAATTGGAGAAAAGGATTTTATAACTTGTCTTTATAAGTCTCTTCATTAGCTGCTCTAGTTTCCAAACATATATGTAATTTATGATTTAAAAAATTACTTTGGGAAAATACTAGTGGGGCAGCACGTTGGCTTAGTAGTTAGCACTGTTGCCTTACATCAAGAAGGTCCCAAGTTCACTTCCCAGGCAGGCGTCTTGCTGTGTTGAGTGTGCATGTACTCTGGTTTACTCCCACAATCCAAAAACGTGTACGATAGGTTGATTGGTGATTCTAAATTGCCCATAGAAGTGTGAGTATGTGTGTGTGTTGCCCTCTAATGGACTGGAAACCTGCACAAGGTGTACTATTAATGCCTTTTGCCTTTTAGAGAGCTGGGATAGGCTCCAGTAGACCCCTGTGACCCTGAATTATAGAATAAGCGGGTATAAAAGATGAATGTATAAAACATACTATGATAGGTATATTTAAATTAATTGATATTTGTTTAAGTTTAATTTTTACTAACCTTTTTGTTTTTATTTCCTATTTAGAGACTTGTGCACAACAATATATTATGCACAAGTTTTCATCAGGGGTGAGTTAGGACATTTATAAAGGGCCCATGCATTTTAGGGGCCCTCTGCGATCTGTTTTATTAGTAGAAACAGTGAAGAATTGTGTGATAGGGGCTTCAACCTCAGATTCTTTCATAGGCCTCAAAATGTCTAGTCACCCCATCTCTCTAGTGTCTCTTATTTCAAAAGGAGAACTTTTTCCTTTTATGCACCAAAAATAATGTTTTTTATCAACTTAAAGAAGGAGAAAATAGTCTGCTGAGGCATGCCCCATTGTGTTTTATCCCTCGCATATTAAACAGTTCCCACATCGATTATATTTAATTGCCTAAAACGGCATGTTCAGGGAAATTTTAAGACACCTTCTGTTCTGCCGAAAATAAAATTCCCGCAGTCGTGCATCACCATCAAGCTTCATTGGCGTGAATTATGCAATGCCTGGATGACAACTTAAGAACCATATTAGATGAAAAAATATCAATGAAGAGACAGACAAACGGATAGACAGATGGACTGATACATGATGCATCCGAGAATGACCATTAACCTCTGCAGGTTCATGCTTTTTCTTTTTCCCCTGTAATTTCCCCCCCTTACTCTATCTCTTTTGTGTTTCAACCTCCCCGTGTCTTTTGATCAGCCAGTATCTCTCTATTCTGGCATATATAAAAAGTTGTTATTTATAGACATGCATCAGCAGATAGAAGCCTTCCTCTGCTTTATCTTATGCTTACCATCGAATATGGCCATAATCCTCCTATGCGCCCATGTTCCCCTTCCGATAAACCGTTATTTTTATTACATACACTCACGCGTGACACCTGGCACCGCCAGATATGGGGTTTTATTGTAATGCAGTGAATTTTACGAGGGAGTGATAACCGAGCTGTGGATATGCATTGTCTCACTTGCTCAGACCTGTCCCACGGTCCCTGGATGTAAATTGATATAGTCCCAAGCTGCCCTGAAACTGCCTGGAAAATTGGAGGAGTGTGGCGTGGTGGAGGCGCTCAGGCGACAGGCCGTCTGGACATCTCCATTTCAGACTGTCCCCTTGTGATTTATGCATAGTTCTTCCACACAGAGACACACAATGCGGTGATCAAGACCCAAATCCTCCATGTTTAGCAGCACATTACAGATCGAACGATATTGATAATTTGCATGTTTAGTCAACCCATAATAAACTTTTTTACAGAATAAAACCAGCATTTATATTTATAAACACCATCTTTACTTCTTCCATTATTACTCCCATCTGGCAAGCTAAACAAATCAGCATTTATTTACACTGATATGAATACAAAGGTGTGAAAATAAAAAATTGTATAGGATTTTTACGAATAGAAAAAGTGCACATTCATTAAAATGTGTTTGTTAAAGTATCAGGTGAAGAAACCAATAAATAAAGAATGAAATAATCTATAATAATACTATAAATCTAATTACTTTTTTTAAAATGTGTCACGTCTACGCATAGAAACACTCTCTTTAAAGGAACAGCGCCAGCAAAAGTAGTCATTGGTTTTTTGCTTTTAATAAGAAGTGGGGTTTTTTCCACATCTTTAATTATGCCGTGTCTCTTCTGAATAAATAGCAAGGTAAATAGACATGCTGTCACTTCCCATTAGAGTTCTTCCCTCAAATGACATTTCACATAGTTTACATTTTTTTATTTAGTGTACTGGCTTGTAGTTTGTAAACATTTATCATAAAAATTAAAAAATGAATGTTAAATAATATTAAAGTAATTCACTCCTAGATTTACTATAGATTAAAACGTATCTAGTTTATTTCATATGATTGCTTTAACCAGAAAAAAATGATCTACAGTCTGGTCGACACAATGGTTTAGTGGTAAGCATTAATGCCTTACAGCAAAAAAGTCCAGGTTCTCTACATGTGAGCGGGTACTCAGGTTTCAAAAACAGGTTGATTAGTGGTTCTAAATTGCCCATAGGAGTGATTGCAGCCCTATGATTGACTGGCAACCTGTCCAGGGTGTACCCCTCCTGCCATCCCCAGCTGGGATAGGCTCTGCCAAACCCCATGACTCTGAATTAGGGAAAAAGCAGATACAAAACATGAATAAATGAATGAATAATCTACAGTCTGAGCCCCAGTGTAGAGAAACAACTGAAAAACAACCCAAATACAGTTTTACTTTAAATGGCAAAAAAACAAACCTAAACTTGACTTAACTAACATGACGCTAACATATGGGCTTAATAAACAAGACAGTGGTAAAGGAAGTTACCACAATCCAATTCAAAACACAACAAGAAACACAAGGGCTATAAATGTTAACATGACCAGATCAAACCAATCTTCGATAACTGCTTGATCCCTAATTCGGGGTCACATGGATCTACAGAAGCCTATCCCAGCTTTCTGAAAGAGTAAAAGGCAGGAGGCATAGGCCCTGGACAGGTCGCCACACACACACACACGCACACACACACACACACACACACTCCTATAAGCAATTTAGAAACACATCCAAGCTAAGGTACATGTTATTAGATTGTGGGATTAAACCAGAGTACACTGAGTAAACCTACACAAACACAGGGATAACCCGCACACCGCCCGGGAATTGAACCCGGAACCTTCTTGCTGTGAGGCAACAGTGCTAACCCCAAAACCACTGTCCTGAAACATGAAACAGAAACATAAAAATTCAAAACTTTATCATAAAACACGACAGAAACACAAAATGATTTATATTTTCAAGAATTGGTGGTGCTGTAAAAACCATATATATTTACTGCAACTAAATGCAATTCCTATTTTTTATGAATATTTTCTTGGAAGGAGACAGAATTAGGTTGTGTAAAATTATTAACACCTTATTCTAAATAATATCTATTTAAGATGTGTTCTTCAACTCAGTTTAACAGTTTTTATCAAGTCTGCTCACAAACACATGCTTAATTTATTACACTCCCCGCTCCATATGCTGCAATCTCACAAACGTTTTACTGTCAATCACGCTCTTTATACCTCTCTTGCATGTGCTAAATTCTGATTAGCTGTATTGTACAGAAGTGACCCAAATACCCCATGCTTGTCAGGAGATTGATTTAACCAGCTGTTTGGTTTTAACTAACTTTTTCTGACAGCCACAAACCACTTCTCAAATACACACAAGCACAAGATACAAAACCAGACAACCATACATGAGCTGTTATTTATTGTTAAGGTGCTACGAGGCAGGATATGAAGGGTGGTCAGGTTTAAATATATTTGTGATGCTTTAACAGGATTCAGCTTGTACACACACTTGCGAGTACAAGGAGATGCGAAAGCTCCAAAAGAAATCTTGTGTTTTCATGCCGATAGATTTTTTTTCCTCTCAAGAAATTCAGCTTCTTGATCACTCAAATGGGAAAGATATCAATTGGCCTATTTTTTTCTTGATTTCCTTCAAAGTGTCTTTATACTGCATGATGACTGGTGTCTACCTCCTTAGTAGAATTATGGGTGCATAATTGTTTTAGAGTAATTTACAAATGTAATTTAAAAAGACATGTGCAGCATGAGGCATTTTGGGGTTTAATTAACCAAGCAGAGATTTGATGTATGTTTTGTATTAATTCAAACTTTATTTCTTTCTTTTTTTCCTCAGGCTGATTGCATTAGTCCTACTGTGGCTAAGCACCACACTTCTCTGCTGAATAGCAGGAGACCCACATTCTAAACTAGACAGAGGAGAAGGGCACTACATCAAGATATCAAGAAAAGGAAAGGGGTTAAGGGGGTTAAACTCTGGAATTATGGCTCCTGAAGTCATGGCTGAGCTTCGTGATTCGCTCTTCCTTCTCCTGCTGTGTCTCACACTGTTCACGGAGGTGCTGCAGTGTGCTGCAACAGCCTCACAAAGAATGGTTACTGAAAGCGATGTGGCATGTCCGTCTGTGTGTCGTTGTGATGAAGACTTTATTTACTGCAACGACCGTGGTCTGAGTGCTATCCCATCACTCCCCCCATCTGCCTCCATTCTTTATCTTCAAAACAATCACATAGATAATGCAGGACTTCCTACATCCTTGGAGTACCTCAATACTGTGGAAGTTATATATCTCTATGATAATGAGCTGGATGACTTTCCCATGCACCTACCACCATCCTTACGGGAACTTCATCTCCAAGATAACAACATTCGGGTGTTACAGAGGGCTGCATTAGCCAGGTTACCGCTCCTAGAGAAGCTACACTTGGATGATAATTCAGTGTCCACAGTTAGTATAGAAGACCAGGCCTTCGCAGACAATCCTCGTCTTCGTCTGCTCTTTCTTTCCAGAAACCACCTTTCCAGTATTCCATCAGGACTTCCAGCCTCGCTAGAGGAGCTCCGTTTAGATGATAATCGAATCTCAACAATTCCTACGCATGCCTTCCGCGGTTTATCTTCTCTGCGCCGTCTTGTTTTGGATGGTAACCTTTTGGCTAATCAGCGTATTGCAGATGATACCTTCTCACGTCTCTCAAACCTTACTGAGCTGTCTTTGGTACGAAACTCCCTACAGACTCCACCTCTCAATTTACCTACTGCACACCTACAAAGACTTTCTTTCCAAGACAATGCCCTGATCCACATGCCACGGGGCTCTCTTGATGGTATGCGTAGTCTTCAGAGACTGGACCTGTCAGGAAACAACCTGACAACTCTTCCCAGAGGTTTGTTTCGGGACTTGGAAAGCCTGGGGCAACTGCTTGTACGAGGCAACCCTTGGCACTGTGGATGCAACCTGCGCTGGCTGTACGATTGGTTAGAAGCTAAAGGGAACACTATTACAGTCAGAGGACTCACTTGCCAATCTCCAGAGCGGGTGCGCGACATGCCACTAAGAGACCTTACCAGCCAAATGGATGACTGTGAATTGGCTGCTGCCGCGGGTGGGGGTATAGGTGGAATGGGTTTGCCAGGTGGAGGAGGGACTACTGGCAATAGAATGGGCGGAGCAGGAGTCAGTTCCACAACCAGTTTTCCTTCACAAGGATCCTTATTCACGCTTCGCTCCAAGCGACCAGGTCTCGGACTTCCAGACAAAGCGTTAGACTACACACTTGGCAGCAGTGGTGTGGGCAAAAACTTGGCCTTGAATGTAAAGCCACTATCCCATGATAGTGTGAGGGTCACATGGAGTGTGGCTCAAACATCTTCTTCTTTCAGACTTAGTTGGCTTCGCCTGGGGACTAGTTCTGCAATGGGTTCCATTACTGAGACGCTAGTGAGGGGCGACCGTAGAGAGTATCTGCTTACTGCCCTTCAACCAGCATCCAGCTACATCATCTGTATGGTGCCCCTAGTTTCTGGCACTGTTAACAAGGGGAGCATGTCTGGAGGGAACACAGACACAGATGAGGCCTCAGTGTGTGCCAAGGCTGAGACATCAGATCCCAACCTGTCTGATGTTGATCAAGGAGAGGACCGAGGCTCAGAGCACATTACCTCACTTCCACTTGCTGGGATTATTGGAGGAGCCACTGCAATAGTGTCTCTAACGCTTATTCTTGGAATATTTTGTTGGTATGGACACAGATCAAGGCGGTTATCCTCAAGAGAGCACTACAATCGCAGTAGCTCCCGCAAAAGCAAGCATTATGATGACTACATTGAATCGGGCACTAAAAAAGATACAACTATCCTGGAAATCCGAGGTCCTGGATTCCAGATGACACCAATGGCTGCCAGAGAGACACTGCAGCCCAAGCCGGTACAGGAAGACTACATAATACACACAATCTTCCCTTCTAATGGCACAGGTCTTTACAAACCGCCCAATCACAAAACTAATACAGGCTATGGCACAAACCGTGGCTATAGAGACGGCGGTATTCCAGATATAGATTACTCGTACACGTGATAAGCTTGATTTAGTAAACACTATTAAATACGGTACTGGATAGATGCACATTTTTTATCTGCATGAGGTCTACAGAACCTCGTTGTGCCTTCTGTCTCCATTCCTCCTGTTCCTGGCACCAAGGAAGTTCTTTGAAATTTTCCCCAAATGCCTAAGAAAACACATTCTGCATTTGGCACCAGGAAGTGGCTATACTATTTTAAGCAGTGATTCTAACTGCTATTTTCACTTTCCTTTGTGTAAATTGGTGTGGCCTCAGTATTACTGGTAGATCCTTGGCTTCCTCAGTGAGGTGTATTCAAGTGGATTTAATTTCCCACAGAAATTCATTTCATTTGGAGCTCAAATCATACGTGACATGGCACTGAAAATTTGTATGTTAAATTTCATCTTTTGTGACTCTAATTGGTGGATGCCTGCCTGCCTGCCACATAGTGTTGTTCCTGATATGTGGTCGAGTGCAGTACTAGCTAGAGCAAAAACAACAAGGTGGATAAAGGTGACCTAAAATGTATGAATTCGCTGAAAATCAAATGAACATTTGGCAGTATGGATCTTTGGGGACAAACAGCTTGTTGGAGAAAACATTTTGGCCTAAAATTTCGGTTTGGGTTTTTGAAGTGACTTTGGACCTCAAATGAGATTACAAAAAGTGGTCATTAGTTGCACCAGTGATGCACACTAGTGTTAAACACCTCAAAATGAGCTTGATGAACAAGGACGATTCCTGCTAGCCAGTTCCTTTTAACATGGAGATGCAGGGAATTGTGACCTGTACGGATCATCTAGACTGATAGATTTTATTTAAAAAAAAGAGTGCAACGTTATTTTTAATGCTGAAACAAGCAAGATGTGTAGATATTTCAATCCGACACAAAGACTTTTGAAAGTGAAAGTGTGAAAACATAGTGTTCCCTGACTTATGTATTGTTTCTGTCAGTTTTTCTTTTATCCCATACTGCTGTCTTTTTTTGGGAGGGGAGGGTTTATATCTATTCTATGGTTTGAATAATTTGTTTAGATAGAATTCGGTCAGTCCTGCTGCTGGTGACATTAAATAACACTGTGGTTTTTGCCTTGCCCTGTAACTCATGTATAGATTAAGGTTTATTTTGAGTGTATTAATTATCATTATATCACTATGACCTCTTTAACTGATCAGTTTTGCGCCAATATAAAACTTTTCAAGTGTGATTGCTAAAGTTTAAAAGTTGAATTATCAACAATTTACCATTGATAATAGTTTTGTTAATGAAATAGCATTAGGGCGTTGCGGTGCTGTAGTGGTTAGCACAGTCACCTTACAGCAAGAAGGTCCCTGATTCGATTCCCAGGCAAGGGGTCTTTCTGTGCGGAGTTTGCATGCTTGCGTGAAATTACTCCAGGTACTCCGTTTTTCTTCCACAGTCCAAAAACGTGTACATTAGGCCGATTAATTGTTCTAATGTGCCCATAGAAGTGTGTGTTGTTGTTTGTCTATATGTGGCCCTGCGATGGACTGGCGACCTGTCCAGGGTGTACCTCCGCCTTTTGCCCTATGTGCGCTGGGATAAGCTCCAGCAGACCCCCATGTCCACAAGTTAGGGAATAAGCGGGTATAGAAGATAAATAAATGATGGAAAGAAAAAACCTAAGATGCCCTGCTATACTTTTAATTATTTATTTGTCAGAAGGTTTAAATATATTTAATATCAGTAAAAAAACAGCAGATTCAATCTCAGCACAAAGGAAGACGCCTTTAACTAATACATTTTCTTGCTGGCATGTGTAATTTCTCACTATAACTCGTTTGACTCCCTAAACCCAGCTGTAAATAAGTGGTCAGATTGAATAAAAGTAAAAGGTGAAGAGAAGGCATACGAACCGCAACACTGTGGACCTACACTGTGGGGAAAAGGGCACTTGTTGCATAAACCCGAGAGACAGATGTATTTATTATTTATTTGTTTGTTTGTTTGTTTGTTTGTTTTTCTCTTTTTCATATGTGGAACAGAAATAGGACATGTACAATTGGGAGATAGTTATTCTAGCAGATTTAAAAGGCTTGTGTTTAGACATCCTTAGAGTTGATTATGACGCCTATGTTGGTGGATAAACACACACCATGCTTTTATTTCTTTTGGTTCATTTCTTTTTTTCTTTTCTTAATCTTTCTTCTCGAATTTAACTCAACCCCCCATTTGACTTCAACTATTTCCATATCCTTTTCATTTTCTTTCTCTACCTTTTTCTATTTTCGGTTCATTTCTGTCATGTCCCTTTTCTGTTCTCTTTTTTTCGTTTAATTTCTCTCCTCAAGGACGGGATTTTAACATTTCATGTTTAAAAGATGGAAGCAGATTAAATTTGCCTGTCAAGTATATCTGGCTTGTCTGTGATTGTATTTGACAATATAACAATGTAGAAAAATGAGTCTTTTTTTTATTTTGAAACCTGAAAATTGAACATGGCCGTTAGAAATTACAGGTATGATGTGTATGACTAATACTCTCATTCATGCTTTCTATTGTTAAAAAACATCCGTATTTAACTAAACGACTGCTTAGTATTTTTAACAATTACTTTTAAATGTCACAGTTAAGAAATGAATTACAATTATTTAATTTTTACAAATGTGGGTTAAGGGCCTGGCAGGGTGCAGCTTGGTAAATCTGGGGTTTGAGCCAGCAGTCTAACACCTTCATTACTGGACTACCACTTGTACAATAAGCTTCACATTAGACATAAATCCTTATTGCACACAAAAAAAAACACTATTGAAATATTTTATCTTTCCTATTTTTTTATAGTTGAAAGTAACTTTCTTTTATTATTTCCTCCAGAATGGGGCACAAAGTTGAGGGCATGCATGTATATTCATTTTGTAAATACATGAGGAAACATGCTGTATGTCGTCTCGATGTGGGATGGAGGTGTTTAGGTCAGTCGTAGGCTTTTCCTTTTCTCAAAACCATCTGCAGATTCTGTACCTCCTGCTGACACAAACCAGCAGTTCCACCTGCAGCCTGTTTGCACAGATGTCACACACACACACACACACACACACACATAAAAAAACCACATGGTGCCAAATTTAGCTATAGCCAGGCTCGTTCGTATCCTTACTGTTTTCTTCTCTTCCATGCACACTAAGGATAACATTGTTTTCCTTACGGTATTACGACACGGTTCCACTGCATTGTGAAAGACTTCAGTCGAGATCTCTATTTTCCTCCTACCTTTTTTTTCACCTTTTCCTATTTATCTGTCCATCTTTATCCTTGTCACTCAGTCTCAGTTTCCGGAACCTTCCCTCAGGTGCAGCCTGTTCTAAGAGTTATAATCATCACACTCTCTCTGCCTTGCGGATAAAGAGTTATAGCGCTTTCAATCCATCTAAGTGATGTAGTCTACCTGTAATGACATCATGCCGATGAAGGCTACAGCACTTATACAGACCTTGACAATCTGTCATGTCCACGTCATATAGCATGGTATAGATTATTTCACACTGGTACACAACCATTTTTACACAGTCACTGAAGTCACTCCGGCTGTGAAATGACTATACTTGCAGAGTGTATATTATCCAGCACTAGCAGTGATCAAACCTGCCGGAGCAGCTGTTTAGTCAGAATAGCCACTCGGCTATAGCAACACCATTTTGTGTGTGAAATGCAGTCGATCACAAGGACATACGGAGTGAAGCTGCATTGCCGTCTGCTGTTATAAACCAAAAAAGATCGTTAAAGGGAGTAAAATGAATCCCAACATTTGCGAACAACTAAGCAAGCAAGGTTGCCTTTTGAAAAAAAATGGTTATCGAACATACTACTGTAGCAAGCATAGCAGAGGAACTGGAGAAGAATTCGAAATACTACATTTTTTTGTAGGCCAATATTTTTTAAAAAACTCTTCTTTTTACGAATTTAAGGCTGGTTTGTGTCCTAGATGTAAATTTACACCTGAAAACAATTTAAGCTAAAGACCAGATCATACAACTCAAATGAGAGGCACTCCCAGTGTAGACGTATCACTTATATTGACTTTTGGCCTCCAGTGGAATCATTTACATTTTCCCCTCCAGTGTGACATTTACATCATATAAATTTGTGGTCACCTGACCATCAGATCCATATGTGATTCCACTCCAAGCTGTTGCTACAAATCTGAAACACACGGTTGTCTAGAATGTGTTTGTATGTTGTAGCGTTACATTATTCCCTCACTGGACCTAAGAGACTTCAACACTGTTCCAGCATGACAATAACCCTGAGTACAAAACCCCTGAGCTCCATTATCACATGCTGGATTATTATTAGAGTTAAAAACACACCAGTGTTCGACAGAAAGTCCTGATCTTACCACTACTGAACACCTTTGGGATGAACCGGAATGCCGACTGCACCCCAGACCCTCCTTACATATATTAGTATCTGATCTTACTGATACTGTTGGAGCTGAATAAAGAGATATCTCACACTCAAGGCTCACATTGGAGTGGAAAGTCTTACTAGAAGAGTGGCGCTTCAACCAATAGAAAAATAGGAATAAGGAAATTAGGGGTTAAGGCCCTTGCTAAGAAGCCCAGCAGTGGCAACTTTGTTGCATCAGGCTTCAAACACTAAACTTTAAATTAGCAATCCAACACCTCCACTATTGCGCTACCATTTGTCTAAGTCAGAAAATGCATCATAGTCTGGCACATGAGTGGTGTCTTAATTCCCTCAAGCAAAGCATTTAACACTCAACAGCTCTATTTAACTGTAAGTCATATTGGATGACAGCAACTGTCCACAGACCTTTTTTACAGTCAGGTCATTTAAAAGTCAGAATATTTCAGAATTTTAAAGACTCAAATGCATTAATTCTAATCAAGAAGCAAGATAATCTGAATAAAAGCTGCATGACACTAGTAGGAAGTTCCTACATCCGTGTGGATACTATTGTACCGCTCATTCAGATGTTTTGCGATTTGTTTGTCAAAAAAAATGTAAGCCTAAAAGATTTAATCCTTTAATCCTGTTGTTGATCGCTAGTTTGACACGTTCACCAAAAGCCGATTAACGCCCGGTTTCTCTAATAAAATTCTGGCAGAGTCAGAAGATTTCAGCCACTTTCCTAAAGTCTGTATTCGTCTGCAACAAGTGTCATCCAAGAACCGATAAGAGCACCGAATTTAATAATGCAATACGTTTAGCTAGAAAAAACAGGTTACAGATCATGTAATGTGTTACGGATCGTAGTGCAAAACTCCAGAGACGTTCTTCTAAGTGTCCATTTTATACCATGTGACATCAGGACAACTTAGATGGTGCAGTGTGACATGAGGATCATCTAGGCTGAAATTGTCTGCCTGGTCAGGGTGGCGGTAGTTAATTTTACTTTGCTAGTTTTTTATTATTGTTTTGCAAAGCTTAAATGACCCTGATCTATCATTGACAGTATGAACGAATTAAGAAACACTTCACATACAAACTAGAATGGAAAGCCAACGTTGATGTAATTGTGGAGTGTTTTCCAGGCGAACAGTGCTGATTTATATTCAAAACTAAAAAATAAAGATCCTTGATTTCCGTTCACATCCATGATGATGCACCACATGATTCAGATAGCAGCATTGTGTTACACCGCTACTCAATTCCCATCAGCCCTTTGTTGGATAAATGAATCAATTCCAGGTTTTCCACAAGACAAATATGTTGAGCCTTGATGAACTGGTCCTTTGCTGTCACTATCAGTTCTTATACATGGCATGTCCTGTGGGAGGCTTTATAAAGTACTGCCTCATCACTGTCTTTGCAGAATGGTTGAACACAGCAAAAGGTACGTGGGAACAAGGCTAAAAAATAAACAAGCGATATTTTTGCAGGTATAACTTAATAATCATTTAATTTTCTGCCCTATTCCTGAAGATACAAGGCAACTCTGACTGTTAAGTGTAATGGGATAAGTGTGTGTGTGTGTGTCTGTGTGTGTATAATATGGCAGTAAGAAATTATAGTATGAAATTATATATACATATATAGACTCTCCCTCCACATTCTTTTTATTTTGCTGCTTTTGAAAACAGGGCTTTCTTCCTTTTTTCTCTGTTAGACTGGCTGATTAATGACTCAAAGAGAAGTGATAAAAGATTATTTTGTATAAAGTATGTTTTTTTCTATGTGATTAAAAAGAGATGTACTGAAACCAGCTCTGTTTTTTATGTCTTTGAACAAAGAAGTGTGTGGTAGTTCATTTATTTGCTGGGGTGTATATTTTATAAGCTTTTCTTTTATAAGCTTTCTTTGCAAAACACACGCGCGCACACACACACACATATATTCAATCCAAAAAGTTGAAAATTACGGAGAATAAACGATTTTAATTATTTCTCACGATTATGTCATGGACCGCAGTGACACAATATTTAGATATTCCAAATAAGGTAAAAGAACACAGAATCCGCTGCATGGCTGCATTCATTTATTAGTCTTATATGTTTATATCGTTCTGGCACCATAGCTACCACACACACCTGCACACAGGCTTAGTCATGCCAACGCAAATGTAACTGCGAATCAATCAGATGTCCCTAGAGATAAATGTAATCTTCTATACCCGCAAATTCACGAACTCGTGGTCACAGGGTTCTGCTGGAGCCTATCCCAGCACACATAGGGCGGAAGGCAGACATACACCCTGGACAGGTTACCAGTACATTGCCTCTGGATGCATGTTTGGTACATTTTTACCTGTACCCTTACCATGTACACTTATCACTTTTCCTGCATGAAGAGAGTAAGAAAAAAGCGAGACAGAAAATTAAGATTTTTAAAAAGCAGGTTTAGAATTACATCAAGCAACACTTTAGGCTAATAAGAACAATGTTTCTGTCTATCTGTGCACCTGGGTTCTCTCAGAACAGAAGGACGGAAAGAGAGAGAATTATTATTCTGACTCAGCCTTCTGGTCCATAGGGAAATAATCTGCTGAAAAATAATTCTTTCCGTCGACACATTTGGCTGTTCAGAAATGTGTTTCTCACCTCAGTGGAGGAGAGGCTCGCTTCATAGTTTCTAAATAATCTCTCACATTTTAATGGCAAACTGCCTCTTCTCTGTCTCGAGTTCAGGCCTCATGCGGTTTTTCTTTCCTGAACGCTGCCACTCAGGTGTGTAAATACTGAAAAAAATTAATTGATTAAAACGCATTTTCAGAATGTAAATACATATGCAAACCAGTAATTCTTGGCAGGTTTTTATCGGCAAAACATACACATATGCTCGGCTGGAGCCCATATACTTACTTTCTTATCTACCCAGTGGATGTGTGAAGTGGGGTATTAGTGTAAGGTGACAGCAGAGTGTTTAACAATAAAGTACTGTATGTGTAAAAGTGGTAGTGTAGTGGTCAGAGTGTTCGACTGCTATCTGGAAGGTCAGGATTTGATTCCCATCACCACCAAGTTTCCACAAGTGGGTCCTTGATCAAGGCCCTTAAACCCCAAGTATTTATTTTATTCATTCAGTTTACTCCAGGTTCTCTAGTTTCCTTTCACAGTCTGAAAAATGGACTGGCCACCTCTCCATGGTGTACCCACGCCTCTCGCCCTATGTGTGCTGGGATAGGCTCCAGCAGACCCCCTGCGACCCAGAGTTAGGGAATAAGTGGGTATAGAAGATAGATAAATGAGTAAATAGATGGTTTGGACTATTATTTGCCATACAGCTGATACCCTTAAACAGTGCAATTTACATTTTATTTATACAAAAGTGCAATTTGGTGATAAGGGACCTTTTCACGGATCCACCATTGGTAACTTGTTGGTGCTTAAACCCTTTAACTTGGTGGGCTCATACCGACAATCTTTTGGTTCAGCTGCCTTAAATACTTAGCCATAATGTCCCACACTGGGACACCAAAATGAAGCAAAAGAGTAGTTTAAGTTTTATTATTATAGGTCCACTGTCGACAAACTTAAAAAGTGTATTTTGCTTATCCCACTATACAATAAAAAAAGAGAGGAGTCTTTTATACTGGTGTAGTTCCGAAGCCAGGCTGTAGCTACAGTAGCAGTGTTATGGTTGGATTAAGAAAACATCAGAGAAGCGAACAGTAAAGACCTCCGGCCCTTTAGTGGTGGATGGGGAGAAAAGGTTTTGGCTGTAAACTATTCTTGGTGTGAGTGAAGAAGCTTGGGAATTTCTGACTTTGCACAATGGAGGTTTGCTGGCTTTTTAAAAAATGTCTCTGTGGTGGTGGTTGCTAGCGAGCTAGCTACTTAAAAGCAAAACTATATATCCAGAAGTTCAAAAAACTGAACCCAAACTCCCACATAAATGTGTTTTTAATAAAACTGTTGCCAAAAAAATGGAAGCCCACCATGCTGTAGAATTTGTTTTTGTATGTTCACTGGAACAAAGTTTGTTTAAGCATGACAATGCCCCAGTGAACAAAACCCCCGAGAGTTATAAAAACACAACTGTTATGAAAAACTGGAACCCCCAAAAGTGCAACCCCAAACCTCCTCAACTCAATCAAGTTGTAAAGTAATGAAGCAATACAACTTTTGGCGCTCAAATATATATTTCCTAAATAAAATGTGTACTTGAACTTTTTCCTTAGCATAAATCATACTTCATTAGATCATTGAATAAAAAACTTCTTCAAAAAAACAACTGTGGATGCCGCGGTGGTTTAGCGGTTAGCATTTTCGCCTCACAGCAAAAAGGTTTTGGGTTTGATTCCCATGCAAGATTTCTTTCTGTGCAGAGTTTGCATTTTCTCTGGGCTTGCGCTTGAAGTGAATAAGGTGAACTTTTCATTTAAGTACCCGAGGCTTGATTTCCAGGACCATCAAGTAACCACTGCTGCGCTGCCTAATCCCCGATTGTTCAGTTGTGTGACAGAGAATAATGAAAGTCGCACAGGAAAAGAGTGTCTGGCAAAATGGCACAAAACGTAAACGTAAATGTAGTTCGTGGTTAACATGTTGGACTACTAACCAAAGAACTGTGGGTTTGATTTCTAGCACCACCAATTTTCTGGCCCCTGATTGCTCAGGTGTATATACCAGATAAATGTTGCTCTGGATAAGGGCGTCTCCCAGTTTCTATAAATGTAAATAGCAAAAAAATATATTGAAATAGTCAATCGGAATCCATTTAAAGCAAATATCCTATGCAAAATTTTATGATACTCATTAATGACATGATGACTGGGATGTAATTGGCCCCCCGATATGATGACTTTCATTCCAATAAATAGAATTTCCCTTTTTTTTTTGACTGGTGTTCGCCAACTCATGCCGTAAAATCTGCATTTGGGTATTACACTGCTGGGCTTATTCTCCACAGCCCTGTCCATCATACTTTATTATGCATTTTATATCATTATGCTTTGGCAAAGTAGATAGTGAGAGAGAAAAAGAGAGAGAGAGAGATAAGAGCAAAGCTTAAAAAAAAAAAGAAGGAACTGTCCCCAGTTGTTTACTCACCCCCCACCAGCACCACCAACCCCACTTCGCTTAAATCCTGTCCCAGTTATTGATTAGCCTAAAGTGCAGCCGAGGTTAGTAGTCATGCACCTGACTTTTTTCACCCCCGGTTCATTGGCCTTCCATTTGTCTCTGTCTCCATTGCCCATCCCCCTTTGCCTCGATCCATTTTCCCTCTGTCTGCCCGCATGTCCTTCATTCGACACTCATAAATCAATCAATCAATCCAATTTTTGTGTCGGGAGCCGGGGTGAGCACTGCCGCCTGAAGCGCTGCCCTGCAAAATGCATTGAGCGATAAGGAGAGAGGGGGAGAGACAGACAGGGAGAAAGACAAGGAAAAATTGTGCCTAATCTCCATTCAAATCTTATTAAGATAAAGGATTGAATAATGAGCTGTCGTTTTATTTGATTAGTACATTTCAAAGTCGATGATTAGGTGTGAAGAAGCGAAGAGTTAAAGCTAGAAAAATAAAGTTTCCAAGCAAAAAGGTCTCTCTCTCTCTCTCTCTTTTTCTCTCTCTCTCTAACACTCTGCATGCTTGTATCTTTTATTGCCATTCTTCCTGTCTTTTTTTACTCTATTTTTTCTTTATGTTACCGTGTGTGGATTCTCGTTCTCTCTCTTTTTCTCTCCACTCTCTTGTTTTTTACAGTATGTGTGTTTTCGCACTCTCTCTCTCTCTCTCTCTCTCTTTTTTTTTCTATGTGTGCTTGGCTGCATGATGAGGTCAGTAGCATTTTGCTGTGCTGTTTAGAGAGAAAATTAGAAAATCGAAGTGACCGATGCAGCACCCTGCAATGGGCCAGGACAGTGCAATACACAGGAGGCAAGGAAAACACACACAAACACACACACACACACACACACACACACACAAATGCAGGGCATATATATACAGGTTGTATACTGCCACTGCCACTAAGGATGGCTGACAACATAATTTTGGTAGTGTCAGACTTTTTTACATGAAAATCTCAGTGTGAGGAACTGCTATGACACTCACCCACCAGTCAGAGGGCGGAAAAGAGGAAACAAAGGAGAAAGCAAATTTCACCAAGCTACAAACAGTGCCAATGGCAAGAGATAAACAATATTTGACATTTTACATTTAACATTCATCCATTCATCTTCTATACCCGCTTATTTTTTCTAACCCAGAGTCACAGGGTCTGCTAGAGCCTATCCCAGCACATATAAAACAAGAGGCAGAGGTACACCCTGGACACCCAGTCCATCGCAGGGCCACACACACACACACAACCACACACACTCACATTCACT
>JAOTQW010000023.1:2375872-2390650 GCA_026260075.1 Sisor rabdophorus
AACCCCGGTCTTTCTGGTATCAGTCCAACACCTTAACCACTAGACCACCCCTTCCTCGGTCTAGAAGCATGTGTGCTACTAGACCGATTGCACACATGCTTCACACTGCGTTCACTAGACCCAGCATTTTGTCATGGTGTTAGGTTCATGAAGGAGAACTTTCAGCATGAAGGACACAACACTGTCATTGTTATTTGTTGCCTTATGACTAAATGTTTGCATTAATACAGGATACCATGACTGCGCCAGAGCTGCATGACTATTTGAAGTTTTTCAGGTAAGAATAACAAAAAAAATTATTACTTACATTACTACATTTTTTAGCATCTATCGACCTGTTGTATTACTTATTATTAATAGTAATAAATGTTTATAGATTACACAAAATATCATGCATTCATTATTTTAAAACCAATTTATAATATAAACAAATCTGGAGAAGCATTTCTCTGCAAAGTTGCACAACGTGTGGTTGTTTATGTATGTGTGGTCCTGCAATGGACTTGCAACCTGTTGTGCGCCCTACGTGCGCTAGGATAGGCTCGAGCAGACCCCGTGACCCAGAAATAGGAAATAAACCAGTATGGAAGATGAATAAATGAATAAGCAAATCTGGACTTAGTGGCATCATTGTTTTGAACGAATCCTTGTCTAGTATGTGATTACGTGTTTGTCTCCATCTAGACCGAAAAAGCAGACACTAAAGAAGTACAAACAGTTTTGGTTCACCTTCAAGGACACGTCCATTTCCTACTATAAGAGTAAGGAGGAAAGTTGTAAGGAGCCAATACAGCAGATGAACCTTAAAGGTAAGAGTGTTTGTGATGGTAGACATTAAGACGAACCCATATGGTCAGATATATATGGTACACCCAGATATATATGGTACACCATTACGTTCTACATTACAGGAACAATAACAGCGACTTTTTTTAAAACACACGGATGTTTCTTTTACCGCCCATGTGATTGTCTTCCTTATGATTGAAATTGGTCACTACAGGGTCAAAACTAAGATTATGGGGTAATTTGGCACCGCAGTAGTTAATCTACTTGTGACAACACTGGCAATACACTGGTAACACCGCCAACACAGACTAGCGCCACAAGCCAAATCCCAAGATGTAATAAGCATGCAATCCTGATAGAAGACTCTTTCTCCAGGCTGCGAGGTGGCTCCTGATGTGAGCGTAGCTGCCCAGAAGTTCTGTATTAAACTGCTGATTCCTGAGCCGGACGGCATGAATGAAGTCTATCTACGCTGCGAAAATGTATAAGTTTTACTTGTTTATTATTATTGGTAGTACAATTTAATCATATACCATATGTAAATTCTAATGCAAATTATTCTAAAAACTTTTGATTAATTATATATTTATTAGCACAAATTCTTTTGCTGGCTGTATGTATGTATGTATGGAGTGGGTGGTTGGTAGAAAGATGGATAGATTAATGGACGGAGTGGGTGGTTGGTAGGCAGGTGGGTGGGTGGATTTCTGGATGGATGGTAGGCAAGTGTGTGTGTGGCACTGTGATGAATTGGCGACCTGTCCAGGGTGTACCCCTTCACCCCCCCCATGTGCGCTGGGATAGGCTCAAGCAGACCCCTGTGACCCCGAGTTCGTGAATAAGCAGATATAGAGGATAGAATGAATGAATGAATAGATGGAGTGGGTGGTTGGTAGGCAGGTGGATAGATGGATGGATGAATAGTGTGGATAGTTTGTAGGCAAGTGAATAAATGGATGGAGCGGGTGGTGGGCAGGCAGGTAGATGGATGATTGGATGGAAGGATGGACAGTCCTAATCTTAGAACTGATATGATGTAATTTAGAATCTGTTTAGTATTCGGTGGTAATGTAATAAAACTAGACCGAATAAATCTTCTAGCTCATTGTTATTGTAGATGATTAAATGCTTACCAAAAATGGAAGCTACCAGAACTTCCTGACTTACCATACAGCAGTGAGCAAACCTGTTCAATGTTTAGGACTCTTTCCACTTTATCTATTAGCGCTGCGCTCGTATATCTCTGTGCAGGAGCAGCAGTACAGTAAATGGATGGCTGCGTGTCGTCTGGCATCTAAGGGAAAGACGCTGGCTGACAGCTCTTTCTCAAATGAGGTCCAGAATATTCAATCGTTTCTGGCCATGCAGAGGACAGCTCCAGGAAACAAGACCATGCCAAGCGACGAGAGCATCAACACGCACAGCCTCGTCTCTCCACGCTATCAGAAGAAGTATAAGCCCAAGCAGGTATGCGCAATCTATATAATATATAATTAGACATTGTGTATTCTATACCTTTCTATTAGACAGTTGTCATCATTTCAGTAGCCTGTTTCTTTCCTCTAGCTGACCCCTCGTATTCTGGAGGCCTACCAGAACGTGGCACAGCTGTCACTAACAGATGCTATTCAAAGGTTTCTGCAGATCTGGCAAGCTTTGCCCGATTTTGGGATTTCTTATTTTGTAGTCAGGTAGTTCACTGCAACATTCTAATTAAAAACAAAGGGATGCAGCTCATTTGATATTTACACCCAAAATATTTTTGGTTTTCGTTCCTAAGGTTTAAAGGGTGTCGTAAAGATGAGGTGCTGGGTATCGCCAATAACCGCCTGATCCGCATCGACATGAATGTAGACGAAATGGTGAAGACATGGAGGTACAACACGATGAGACAATGGAACGTCAACTGGGACATTAAACAGGTCTGCTGCTCTGACTATATTATCTGATTAAGCTGTTTCCTCGTTGCCGGTATAGAAATTGAAAGATGACGTCCTATTTTGCTTTTTTCCCCATGCATACAAGGGGGGTATAAAAACTGAGACACTTAAACCGACTTAAACCGATCTATTGGCGGGTCTAAAATTTTTTCGATTCACCTTTTAGAACGCAATCTTTATGTACATTTGGATTCTAGGTTGCTATCGAGTTCAACGGAAATGTCAACGTGGCTTTTAGCTGCGTGACGGCAGATTGCAAGATCGTGCACGAATATATCGGCGGCTACATCTTTATGTCCACGAGAAACAGGGAGCAGAATGACTTGCTAAACGAGGAGCTCTTTCACAAACTGACAGGAGGCCATGAAGCTCTTTAAGCTACAGAGAAAAAAAAATCGGAGAAAACAAATGAACAAGGCAAAAAAAGAAAAAAAATGATAAGAACAATAACTGGCAATCATGAGTATTTTTTTCATTTAACACTGTACAATTTTTGTGACCTACTAATAAAGCAACACTATTGTGTTTAGTTAGCTGCATAAAAATGCATTAGTCTAGTTGTCTCAAATTTGATGCTGTTAACATGTTATGATAAATAAAGCTAAACACCTTTATGCTGATGTTTCTGTGGGTAAAAGTAATGAGGGCTTTTATCAGCTCTGGGTGTAAACGTGTAAACAAAGATATGCTGCGGTAAATAGGTTTCTTCAGGAAACCACAACATTCAACTGCACATCCAGGTGCAAAGGAAGAACATGCCCCCTGGTGTGGATTTGAGTATGAAATATTAACACTTGCACCTGCTTCTTTAGCCAGTTGTGTGACAGCAGCATGTGATTTTTCCTTCCAATTCATATTAATAATTATTTTAAGTTTTGACCTAAACATGTTTAAACAGTTGTTTTCAGTGATGCTGTTTGTGCAAGTATGTTCTTTAACAAACGCGAGGACTTCTAGCGACAGAGTAACCGCTGAACTATACCTGTCGATTTGTTTACATGCCAAAAAATCCCCAAAAAACTCATTTTACATAATTATGTAACTTGATAGAACCCAAATGAAAATACAAATTTCATGGTGATGTGGGTTGAATTAGATTTTTACATAATCACAAATGCTGTGGTTTTTTACTTTTACTTAATAATTTTGCAAGCTATTATGGGCTCTTTATATATCCAAACAAAGCCCAAACATCTACTAAACAACTGTCTGCCTGACCATCCGTCTAACCGACTGTTCCTATAACCGACTGTCTGCACGTCTAGCCAATGGTCTGCCGCCTACCTGCCTGATGCGTTTACCTGCCTATCTATCAATAGGCCTATTTATTCATCTGTCTGCCTGTCTATCAGTCACTCTATCTATCCATCTGCCAATTTATCAATCCATCTGCCTTCCTACAGATCCAGCAACTAGCCCATTTTGTTGCTTTGTGTGTGCTACGTGTAGAAAATTTTTCCATTATAAATGTACACCGATGAGATACAATGATAATTACAATCGCTAGAATGTAGGTCTACCTTGTGACGTTTAATGAAGACTGTAGAAAGTTTTACATGACACTTACGTTATGGAGGTGTTAATCGTTGAGAGAACGGAAAAAAAAATCAAGGATGCTGTTATATAAAAGCTTCTGGAATTCCTGGTTATGAACAAAGACCTTTAAAAAAATCTTGTCTCATGTTACAGACCTCTAATCCTGGAGGAGATTTTACAGAAAATATTTTTTTTACCTTAAATAAAAATTCTATGCCACAAGTGTTCCACAATTTACATTCAGTTTGCTTTAAACATTAAAAAAAAAAGATTGACAACTGTACACGCATCCAAATTTACATTCTTGTAACAGTTCGGCATGGCTTATTATTGTTTTGTTGGGTTTTTTTTACAGTCATCCCGATGCAGATTTTGAAATCATCTACACAGAAATGCAACATCAAGTTTAAAAACATCCTTTACGAAAAAAAAAGTGAATCTTGTAAATTATGTACAAATACCAAAAAACAACAAGGGGAGCTTTAGATGCATCCACAGGTGAAAGTACTGAAAAAAAACAACATCTAAAAATCTGTAATCGAGTTACAGAGTCATTTGTTCGTCACAGTTTGAGGAAAACCAGTGGATGCATTTTCCTGAAGCAATGCTGGATTTGAGGAGGGATACTTTTAAGAAGGTAATGAAATCAATTGAAAAGAAAGGAGAAGGTGGGTAAACCTGAAGCACCTCAGAAATTCAGCAAATTGACTCTGCTAAACCATCAATTTGAAGAACGATCATAAAAAGGTGCACAAGAACAAATCTGATCACTAATGGTCACACAAACACGATCACTAGACTACCGGGCAAAAAAAAATAAATAAATAAACAGTTTTTGCCTTGTAAGTTTTGCTCTGATTAGGGCTCCTGTAATGAAGTCTATATTAAATGCTGCAGTTTTCCAAGCTTGCGTCACAGCGCTCACGATGAAGAACTTGTCTACCACTTGCCCCTCTTACTCCAGTCTTTCGGTGTAAAATGCAAGCATTTTGGGTCGATACGGAGGTGTCGTTTCTGCATGGCGCGTTCGTGACCATCTACGATGTCCTCGGAGAGTGTAAGAATGTACTGCCCCTAAAGGAGAGTTCAGAGAAGAGCGAGTACGTTGGTTTAACTGGTTTATTTCGTTCGTTTCGTTTCAATAGCCTGGCGATAGAGAATACGTTAGACAAGCCAGTGGCGAAGAAAAAAAAAAACAAAAACAAAAAGCTCATGAAACTTAAACGAAAAATAGAAAGAGATGTTAAAAAGTATATAAAAATTCATTCATTCATCTTCTATACCCGCTTATTTCCAAGCTCGGGGTCACTGAGGTCTGCTGGAGCCTATCCCAGCGCACATAGGACGAGAGGCAGGTTGCCAGTCCGTCGTAGGGCCACACACACGACCACACTCACTCACTCCAATGGGCAAGTTAGAATCACCAATCAACCTAATGCACATGTTTTTAGACTGTGGAAAGAAACCGGAGTACCTGTAGGCAGAGGAGAGAACATGCAAACTCTGCACAGAAAGACCTGGAATTAGAACCCACAACCTTCTTGCTATGAGGCGAATGTGCTGACCACTACACAACCGTTCTGTGAAAGTTAACATCTCTTAATGTAACTAACTGATGAACGGATGTGTAAAATGATGAGGAGTCTTAGACCTCACACAGGCAGCGGTGTGTGGATGGTGCTGCAGTTCTCATGCGTTTTTAAAAACGCAATGCATCACTAGCTCCCTGTTCTGATTGAAATATTCAGAATGGATGTTTAAATGAGACGTGATTAGTTCTAAAAGTATTTAAAATGTGCTGACAATTTTAGCCAGAATAATTTTATAATTGCTAGTTATTGGCATTGGGTTGCTCTTAAGCATGCGAGTGCGCGAGTGCATGCTGATGAAGAAATCTGATGAAGATCGAGAGAAGTCGAGTTTGATTTCCAGCCCCTCCCTCCTATATATAATACATTTTCATGTGAAACACCGCTTGAGTTTCTGGAACATTTTGGCAGGACCAGGCATGTCCAGAAGGATGTACACTCAAATTTTATTGGGTTGTAATATGGTTTATCCCACCCCTTCCGGGTGTTTACATGGAGCATTTAATATCATTTTTAAACCAGTTGTATACAATAATTCAATGTAAACCAGGCTACCGACTAAATGCCGCTCTCGCATAAGAAGCTTCATGCATTTCAAGGTGCCTGCAGACTAATGTTTAAAGTACACATGTGAAGTATTCGGAGTATATTCTTTGAGATTTTACCGTTACCTGTCAAATGAACATAAAAATATCAAATTGAGGCTACATAACTGGCGTTCTATGGGATACCGTCACAAAGGATGAACCTTTTATTCAACATAAATATACAGTATGCTCAATTTAGTAATATTTACTATCCTGGCCCAAGACCCAGGAGATATTCCCATTTTTTCTTGACTGTTTAGTTCATATTTCAAAGACTAAAGTCATCTTTAAAATATGTTATTAAAATATACAAAGCACGATAAATAATCGTGTTAATGGCTATAATATCCTGGTGTAAGTGAAAAAGAATTTTAATCTACAAAGCGGTTTCATGCAGAGATTTTGGAATTGAGCATACATCATTACCTTGTAGTAATTGATGAGGTTGAGGTACTGTAAGGTCGATATCACATCCTCTTTCTTTACGCTGGTTATTTCGCTAATTTCACTAGGAACAAAGTAAAAGAAATTATACACATACATAGATCACATATGCATCACCCTTTCAATCCTGGAACTGAATAGGATTTAAACAGATAGTATTGGCTGAAACAAGGCTTACTTGATGGTTATTTGTGGTCTTTCTCCATTATCCGATTTAAGGTCCATAAGGATCTCTAGAATAGTCTGAGACCAATAAGAACGGTAAGAAAGCAGGCCCAGATCAGACAGGGGTTTCTCTGGGGTCCCTGTCTTACCTTCAACCTTGGAAAGCTCATAACCTGATAGACAGACACACAGAGAATATAAGTAAAGACAAGTATTTTAGATTTGTCCTTTACAACTAAATAGACATGTCTTCCACAGAGGAAATGAAAGACAATGGCTCCACCTGAAATGAAATACTTATTAAGTACCTACTTTTAGACCATTTTAAAAGTATGCAGTATGGTTACAGGCATCAATGAAATTAGCCATTTTAATATCGTCATGTGATTCGCAGTTGAAAAGTGATAAAAACCCAAACGATGTAAATGAGTGAAACTTAACTAAGAGATTAAAGCTACAAGTTAAGTTTCACTCATTTACATCATTTAGGTTTTATCGCTTTTCAACTGCCAAATTTCACATGATATTAAAAAGGAAAAAATTGGGGATAAAAGTGGCACGTTGGTGCATTCGCATAGGACTATTCATCTCTTCTGCAGCCTCGAGTGATAGTAAAGTGTGTGTCATATGCATGGGATTAGTAGATCATTCAGAAACCTTTTGGATACTGTGTTTTGCATACTAAAGATTCGGACATACTGCTTGTCTCACAATCAGTTTCACATACTGTGAAAGTACTGAGAAACGAGTGTGTAACAATACAGTGTGAAATTCTTATGGCATGGTTACATATTTAAAATACTCGCTTTTGCTTATGCGTGTCAATTTAATGTGAAGGTCACATGTCACTTACTGAACTCGATCAGCAGTTTGCCGTAGCCTCTCCTCTGATACGGTGGTAAAGTAAGAATACAGGCCACGTTATAATCCTCCGTCGACTCTTTTTCCTTTGAAATAAGAATAAATTTTGTGAATTTTACAAATACCTGACAAGAATAAGACGCACACTATTTCGGCAAAGGTTTATACATATCTAACCATCAGATCCACATGTAGGATCCACCTTAGATTCTCTGCAAAATTGAATACATTTGGAAGCACAAGATGTCCGTAAAGTTTTGTATGTTGTACTGTTACTTCATTCCTTAACTGGAACTAGGAGTCCCAAACACTGTTCCAGTATGACTGCTGTGCACAAAGCCTCTGAGCTCCATTAGGACATGGACTTGGAGTGGACAAATGTCATTGTTCTGCCCCGATCTTAACATCTTTGGGGTGAACTTGAACAGAGACTGCACTACAGACCTGATGTTACTGCCTGATTTCACTAATACATGTAGATATTTTAAGACACACTAAGCCAATGGAATACATTTTATTTTCCAACAGGTCCTCATGTGTTAAAGAACAATAAAAAGGCTTTTGAGAGGAAGAATCATCCGTTCCATTGCACACACAGCGTACTATTAATGCAACTATGCAGGAAATCTGATTATTCTGTATTTTTTAACATACCTTAGAAAAGTATCCAACTATATGGAAGCCTTTGGAATCATACTCAGTCATGACATAGAAGAGGAAAGGGTCTGTGTCGTAGTACAGGGTCTTATGGTCCAAAAAGCATTTTGCGAGTAGACACAAGTTCTGTGAATATGTCTAGAAAAGTAAGAGACAAGAAAACACATTAGATTTTTAAAAAATGTGTGAATGGCTGCGGTTTATCATCAGACAAATTCTTAAGATATTACCAACAAAAAAAATTCTGCAAATCACCTTGTTTTTTCTGCCGTCAATCTCAAAGAAGGATATAGTCCCTTTGCGGTAGATTTCGTTTCCTGGAGGATGTCGCAAATTACATTTGGTCTGCTCAAAAAAAATTAAATAAAATAAATTAAAAAATTAACTACTAAAACACATACAATACAAATACACACACATTACATATACGTAGATCAAAGTTGGAGTAATTTTAAGTAGCTTTTGAACGTTTTTTGGCTTTAGGATTGGATATTAATGTATGTATACAGCACATTATTAATAATCACATACACCGGTGTCACTCAGATATTTATGGGTTACCCTTAATACCCCTCTACTACTTTTTAATATCAGCTCAGAGTTTTTCATTACCACTCTTGCTCATTGAGAATATGAACAGTTTTATATTTTTTAGTTTGTTTTCCGTAAAGCTGCTTCGCGAGGATGTTGTTGATGCTAAAATAGCTACACAAATAAAACCAACTTGCAAATGCTTTAATTAAACAATTTGGAATGTTGCACAGAAAAGGCAGACAAAAGAAAATCTACAACAGTGGATGCCTGTATAAAAACCTGTAGATAGCAAATATAATCAGATATATGTAGATATAACCAGTGAACTACAAAGAAGTAGTGGAACTACACCAATAAAGTTTTTGATGCACAGACTTACCAAATGCCTCTGCAGACATTTTAGGCTCTTGAGGTACTTGAGGCAGAACTCGCAGAGGTAGAGGATCGGCAGCGTAGTTAGCTCCTGAGGGTATGGGGAAAAGTACCAGGGCTTGAGTCGATGGCGTCCCAGCTCGATGCAGTCGATGTTCTTCATGCGTGTGATGATATCATCATGGCTGCGGTCAGACACCAAGCTGCCGGTCATGCGGGGAGCAGAAGGGATACCGTCTGAGCTGTCCTGGGAGTCCTGATAATGCACAGTGGGGACATTAGGAATAGGACAAAACACAGTCTGACCTACAGCACAAAATGCCACACCCTCGGGAACCTCTGACTAAACCTAAATAACCTAAATTTACACAGATCACATTTTGAATATATCTATTGATCTCCTGTCTTCTAAATTCGACCGACAAAATGATGTTAACTACTTAAAGTAAAAAAACTGGTCATTTTCTGTTGGTTCCTGATCGTTTTAACCCTTTAAAAATATTAGTATAGCCCTCCATTTCATTAAAAAATTATAAAGGCACCCAAGATACAATCATCAAAATGTACTGGGATGTTAGTGGATCCGTTATGTTATATCACACAGCAAAACAGACAATGATAAATAAATGAGACGGACCTCTCCTGGAGCCAGAAAGCCACTGGCACTGCGAGGACTGTTGTTAAACTGGAATACCTTTATTATCTATCAGAAAAACACAAGGGGTTGCAATGGGCTTTGGGGACACTTGCATTTGACACGGGAGGAAAAAAGGTTATAATAGAACAATCAATTCATAAAATCTGCAATTTTTTTTATCATAAATCTTAAATCAATTGTGTGTGTAATGTACCTAAAATTACCGCATGGTACCAAACCTTTTAACACCTTTTTGTTTACTCAGTTCTGTTTAAACAAAATACTATTTTTTTAATTCCTTTTTTTTAATTTTCAATTTGAAATAATTTGTGCAGTAGCAATCATGTAAATATAAACATGATTATTCTGGCTTGTAATGCACGCACACACACAAGTCCACTTGATTTTTTTAGATATAGTAATATCCATTTTTCAGTGTAATAGAAAAAGTGAAAAAAAAGTTAAACTGGAGTTTTGTTCTCCCTGTGGTGCAGATGAAATCTGGAGAAGTGAGCGCATCGTGTCACTACCTATTTATCCACTAGTCTAGATTTTTGAAAATTAAATTAAGCAGATAAGAGATTGGAAAACAGCTTCTTAAGCCTCACCTGATGTTTAACATAACACTGCAATGTCTTTATTCAACCTAAAATTCTGTTCTGAGGGGAATCTGCAGAGTTTAACAAGTTAAATGGCAGGCTTTTTAAAACCCTTTAAAAGACAAACTTTAATGGAATTTAAGACCACGAAAAATGCACCAAAGATTATTGCCCTGTATTTTGGCACCACCAAGAGAATTTATCAGTTTCCACACTTTTTAATTGAACTTGCATTTACCCACTGCAGCCCCCACTGTAGTTCAACCTGCTACCTTAATTCTCTCTGATAATGCGATAACTGCAGCATGGAAAAAAAAATTATGGTAATATGGACCAAAATATTTATGACTTATCAAATCTAAATGCGAGAATTTTATACATTTTTAGATTTTAAGGTGTAATATATAAAAAAAAAACGATGTTGCAAGATGGTAAACATGTAATAACATGCTAAAGTAACACATATACTTTATTAGAGAAAAATATACATTAAAAGTATAAAAATAAAATAATATGTCTAACGAAATAAACAGGACATGAGCCCAAAAGGCGTTGAAAAATAAGGAATTTATAAAATCATTGATAAAGAAAAAAGTTGAAAAATGAACAAATGCTGAAGACTGGTGCTCTGGACTGCTGTGCTTACCTCTTCCGTGGCACAGTTTTTTCTCTTCCTTCCTGGTTGGGATGGAAGGAGACGCCGTGCTGTGCCATTCTGCTGCTAAAAAACACAAACTCAATTTCATTTCCCTTTCTTTCTCCTATGTGTGAACTGCAACCTGCCACTTTAGAACAGAGACAGTGAAAAAAAGTGTTACCGTAGTGAGGGAAGTGAGGTGTTCATGCTCATCTCTGGACTTGGTACTGAAGGTTTCCCGAACGGTGGGATACACAGACGCCTGCGAGACTTCTGTTGAACTGGGAAGTGAAGGCACTGACGTTGCAGCAGAAACTTGCGAGGCTAAGGAGACTGACTCTGCTTTTCTTTTCTGTAAGTCAAGCAGGAATCCAATCAATACTTCTATTGTTTCTGAGCGGCAGTAACTTTTTACACATTTAAATGTCAGATTTGTTTATTAAACTTTACATACAATGCTCAAATAAATAGAATTCATAGAATTAAAGTTGCTAGCTCAATTTACTCATACTCAATTTACACTTGTAATCCAAGCTATTATGTTCAGTCTATTATGATAAAAAAAAGGTAGTAAAATTATTTACAATTTAAATTAGTCAAATAAAAAACTATTTACAGTGGGAAAAAAAGATGCAAGTGCACTCAGGGATGGTTCCAATACATAATAACCAAGTAGGTTAAAAAAATTACTACATTAATCTATGAAATTAATCAATTTAATTAACAATGATTTTTAAAAATTTAAATAAAGACAAACAATTTCATTTCCCCTGTTGTTTTCAGGGAACAAGGACAAGGCTGATACATAATATAGCTCCAAATTATTTGCCCCCCTTTCTGTTCAACAATACACTCACAGGAATAGCACTGATAACTGTTAAAACTTGCAGCACTTCATCTGTTAACTTTACTACATAAAACAGTTTCACACAATAGCAAATTAAACAAAAAAAAATATTAAAAAAATAAAAAAATAAAAAAGCAGAAGTCACCATGGCACATTAAGCACTTTCCACCACATCATGTGTCAAGGGTCCAACTTTTGAATAGCACCATAATAAAATCAAGCCAATTTCTATTTTTGGCAATAAAAAGTGAAAGGTTGTTTTAGTGTAGAATGGGCAGTTTGGCTGTACCGGTGTGGGAAGAGTTTTGCCTCTGGAAGGTGCTGAAGCGGATTGAACGTTGAGATCTAGACTCTTCCTCTGAATTCGAACAGAAAGGAAGAGAGCAGAGTTAAAGGGTACAAGACATTGGATTTTTTTTGACAATCTGGTGCTTTTAAATAAAATGGCTTTGCCTTAAAAGAGACCAAGACAGGAAAACAATAGCAAATGTCAGAATTTCACACTGTTCCGCCACTACAATTTGACTGTTTTCCTTATTTCTTTATGAGATCAGAATTTTCCGTTCAGACCCAAAGCTGTCCACAGTTAGTGGTGCTTAAGAAGTGTTTACAAAAAAATGATTAACAGAATTGAAAGAAGACTTCAGGCACTGCATCACTGGTGGCTGAATATATCCTCGCTTACCACATCTCGCTCTGGTGAGCTAGGCCGAGAGCCGGGCAGACCGTTCTTTGTGGGTGTCTTTGCCTCTTTTTTAGGGAACTGGAGCTTTTTCATGTCCAGCCGGTCTGGAGTGACCCACTCATCCAACCGCTTGTTGACTTAAAATAAAAGAAGTGTGTTCTTTTATCACCAATAGCACTTGCAAACCCTAAAGTCTGATAACTGCATTCTATCTGTAAGTCTAGCTAAAACAACATAAATAAATTTGTACAATTCTGTAAAAATGGCTGCTTTTATGTGAACACAGCAGCATTAAAAACATTTTACGATGCCAAAAAATTAAGAAAACAATGATAAGAACTATCATTTGGTAACTTACTACTTTACATGTTGTCAACTTGTGCTTGCTGTAAATGCAAGTCCCCCCCCCACTCTCATATCAAAAACGGAACAATTTGTCTATAGCTGAGCGAATTTCTACAATGCCCATAAGAGTCAGTGTGACTATGACCCTGTGCCCTTCCTGCCTTTTGCCCATAGAGAGCTAGGATAGGCTCCAGCAGAACCCTTCGACCCAGAATAAGGAACTAAGCAGGTTAGATAAATGAATAAATGAATTTCATGTTTGCACAGGGAAGTGGTAGCGTAGTGGTTAAGGTGTTGGATGGCTATCCAAATGCCATACATATTATACACTATAACTTTTTGCCCTATAACTTATATTCCCTGGTCTTTCTTTGTGGAGTTTGCATGTTTTCACGCGCTTGCGTGAGTTTCCTCCAGGCACTCCGTTATCCTCCCATCAGTCTAAAATCCTGTGTGTTAGCTTAATTGGTTATTCTGAATTGCCCATAGGAGTAAGAGTTGTTTAGTGTGTGTGTGTGTGTGTGACAGACTGGCGACCTGTTTAGGTTGTACCCCCTGCCTCTCGGCCTATGTGTGCTGGAATAGGCTACAGCAGACCCCCTCGATCACAAGCTTGGGAATAAGCGGGTATAAAAGATGAATGAATGAAGAAACATTCTAAGAGAAGCATACAAACCACCTACAAACACAGCTTGTCGGAAAGGTTGTTATTCAGTGTAGTGAACATAGTAAATCAATGTACTTAGTAAATAGACTTACAATCAATGTAGTGAACATAGTAAAGCTTTTTCCCAGGGACGTCTTTAACGCTGAGAATTTCCGCTAATGCTAGAAAAAGAGAGCAAAAATTTTTTTAGATATACCAAAAAAAATCATTAAGTTATGCAAAGTGGAACAACAGTTTTTGGGAAGAAAACAAATATGTCCTGGGTGCCGCATTTAAAAAAAAGTGATCTAAATGTATTTATGCATGGATGGGTGGATGGATGGATGGATAGGTGGGTGGGTGGATGGATAGGTGGATGGATGGATGGATAGGTGGATGGATGGATCTTTACCGTACAAGGTTTTATTCGTTTTTATTCGACTTTGAAATTCAAATAACAAGATAGCAGTTTTAAAAGAACGTTTGACAGCGCATACAGGTTAGATTATGATCCGAATATGCTTTATTTAAGCAACACAAGTGTTTTGTTTACATTCACAAGCACAGTGTTCGCTTCACTGTGCGCCGCCATGACAGCTGCTTTACTACGCAGCTAGCGTGTTAGCATCCAAGCTAGCAGCCAATACTTACGCCATTCGTCTTCGTTTTCTTGGTTTTTTCTGAGCACTGGAAGCCTACAGCCTTCCACAACTTCCGGCTATTAAGAAATAACATATTAACATGGAAACAAGTCGTGCAATGATTAGGTATTTATTTAATCGGAACCATTAATTCGTGTAAACAAAAACAAGGATTTATCGAACACTTACCGCTGAGTCCGCCATTTTGGTAATCGGTGTGACGCACTGCAAAGGATTGTGGGATGTAAGATGGGAATCTTTTCTAAC
>JAOTQW010000023.1:2499514-2511046 GCA_026260075.1 Sisor rabdophorus
ATATATATATACACACATTTTAACCCAACTGCCTGCATTATTAAACAAACCAACCAGTTTAAAATAACCCAACATAGTAACTGATATATTTAACCCAGATGTTGGGTAGAGTGAAAAACTCCAGCTACGTCCATGGTGCCGCTCCTCTAAGAGGAACGATCCTCAACTACTAATTCTCATAGGAATAAAACTCATGCAGGCAACAGATTTATATTTTCCAAATTCTTTCCATGTTTTGCCAGGTGTTCATCAATAATAAAGGTCTGGTGTACTCAGTTATTCTGCTCCTGGCATCCGTCTTCCTCACTGTAAGTAAACTCAGTTATTCTTGCACACATACAGCTTATTCTTACTTCAGTAAAAAAAAAATCCATCCAGATTTTGTATTAGTGAAACAAAATAATCAAAATCTAATCTCAAATTTTAATTCCACCAATTTTGTATCAAGTCCGTGCGGTCGCCTCACATCAAAAAGGTTCTGGGTTTGATTCCCAGGCACAGGGTCTTTCTGTGCATGTTCTCTTTACGGGTAGTCTGGTTTCCCCCCACAGTCCAAAAAGATGTGCATTAGGTGGATTGGTGCTCCTAAATTACCCATAGAAGTGAGTGTGTGTGTGTGTGTGGTTGTCTATGTGTGGCCCTGTGATAGACTGGCAATCTTTCCAGTGTGTACACCCTGCTTTTCACCCTATGTGCGCTGGGATAGGCTCCAGCAGACCCTCTTGACCCAGAGTTTGGGAATAAGTGTGTATAGAAGCACAAACTGCTTGTATGTTTAAGAATAATGTTTCATTGTGTGTGTGTCTGTGTGTGTGTGTGTTCTCCAGGTGCTGAGTGTTCACCTGAACGGCTGGAAGCTGGACCGGCGTTTGGGTTTGGGTCTCATGCTGCTTTACTCAATCTTCCTCCTCTGCTCTATCCTCTTTGGGCAGCTTTAAAAAAAAAAAAAATCATCCCAACTGTACATCCCAACTTCCATCCAAGTCCACCGGTCAGACCGGTTTAGTTCTGGGTTTTAGGTTCGATTCATTCACACTGGACGTGGTGTTAACCTGAGTTTCAGCTCAGGCAGATACAGTGGAGCAAAACTGACGAGATTCTGACGTCGCCTTTGTCTGGAACGAACGCGGTCACACTGTAACGTTACATGTACAGCTTTGATTTGGGGGTTGTTGTGTTTTTTTTTTTTCACACGATGAGTTTTAAGTTTCATCCACAAAAAAGCAGCACGGCCTACAAATGAGGAGAAAAAAACAGCAGTATATACTGGAGATATTTATCTTGCATTCAAATGTAATGTAGCATTGTAGCACTCCTCTGCGGAGGATGGCTGTGTGTATAGGGACGTGTCAGCACGGAACAAATCCGCCTGGATGAACAAATGATTCGGAATCACGACACATCCAGATTCATTTAAATTTATATAAATACATTTTAAAAAATGGGAAAAAAGGGGTAATGAATGTCCAAGCACAGAATCTGATCTAAGCATACCTGATTAGTCGAGGGCAATAAAACTTTAACTTTTTAACATTTGAGAAGGAAATGTTACCCTGTTGTTCATAAACTCTGTCTAGAATCACATACATACTATACTATATTGTAGGCCAAACCGAGTACACGAGGTAAATCCTTACAGTACGTAAAGTTGAGGTAAACTGAGCAGTTGAGGTTGTGAAATTTATAACCTATTAAACATAAAAACATGTACATTAGGTTGATTGGTGACTACATTGCCCATAGGAGTGAGTGTGGTTGTCTGTATGTGGCCCTGCGATGGACTGGCGACCTGTCCAGGGTGTACCCCCTACCTCTCGTCCCATGTGCGCCGGGATAAGTTCCAGCAGACCCCTGTGATCCCGAATTAGGGAATAAGCAGGCTTAGAAGATGAACGAATGAATGAATGTTTATAAACTCTGTCCAAAGTCGTGTACTTACATGATATATAGTAGGCGAAACTGTGGATGTAAGTTAACTAGTATGTATATGATAAAGTTCCCGGATGATTTACTACTTCCGCCCAGATTTCGAAGTACGTATACGACGACTCTGGGCACTTTTTTTTAAAGCTTTCGAATTAGTTTAATCTGCTTATTTATTGTAATTAAAATTCACTTCACACTGATTCGGGTTCAAACATCCGAATCGAAATTCGCGCCGATGTGACGTCACAGTTGATGTCAGTTTTAAATTCGTAGCACGTCCGAATTTCACTATTAAAAAAAAAAAATGACCCGGAAGTACGTACTTAATAAGGTAGTATTTGATTTCAGACGTAGATATAAAAGGAAAAGTAAATACATGTTTAAAAATTTTTTTTCTCTTGTAGTAATAGAGGAATAATACATCCCAGAGTCCAACTTTTTCTACCCGCAGGTGCATTGTGGGTAAACTTTCTGATCAACCTCCTGTGATGTACTTTACCATAATCAGCCAATCGGATGCACGAATTAACATTACAATAAACACTACACAGGGTTTTTTTGGTGCTGTTTTGATAAACAGACCCGACTTTAGGTTTGTTCCTCGGTCATCTTTTGTGTGCTGTGATAATTTTTTTTTTCTCCCTTCTTATAATAACTAAATGTTGAATCCTGCATGTATCTATTAGGTAGTTTGAGCTCGTTCTGCTCCGGTTTCTCATCGATTAGTTCGATTTGTGTTCGTATCTCGTACGTAAGCTTGTGTTTGTAAAATAACCCTTTTGCACTGACCGTAGCAATACTTTAGAAGTGTTCCACCACCACCACCACCACCACCACCGAGTCCAACTCGAGCTCCATCGAATTGAAGGAATAGCGTTTCCTGCACACAAAGAGCCTTGTGGATTTTTTGCATCCTCACAGCTTTGAAACCGATTTTCAGAAAACATCACAAGAGCTCGATGAATTTTTAGTAATTTTTTTAGAATAGCACTGTTACTATTTAATTGCCGTGACCGTCACAATATTTGATAAGTTTGTACGGGTTTTGTTATCCTGGTTGTGTGTATTTTAGGTACGATTAATGTTTATATCACAAAGATCTTGAAATATAAAATTAATGAATAAATCAAAGGATGTCTGTGATATACACATTGTATAATAATGTATATGTGTGTAAGTACAGCATTATTAGTATTAAGAGGATTAAGAGTCTTTATTGTGGCTGAATGTTTACTAAAAAAGGACATAGTTTTCTAAAGAGCAGAGATCAGAAACTAGATTTGTGATGTTTTTAATATTTATAAAGACTAAAGAAAATCGTATAAAGTATATTGATATAGTAAAATGTTTTCAATTCTGTGTTTGATGGACTCTTACAGCTTACTACAGCTACGAGTTGTCGATAAGTCTGATTATTGTTTCTTCCCAGTGTTTTTTTTTTTTTTTGGAGGAATTAGATGTCTCTGTTGATGTATCTATTTATTTACAAATCATTCGTCTTGTTCTTTTTAATTGTATTTCTAAAAATCTTTAATATATCGCTACTCACGTTACTAAAAATCCTTCATCGTATTGCCACTTTTACCCCTTCTATCAGGACATTCAGTTTAAGCACAATAATATTTAAAGTTGGTTTTATTCACTCCCATAATTGTTTTTTTTTTTAAAGAACCTCTTATAAAAAAAAAAAAGTCGTCAAACACTAGACCACAAAAGAAAGGGAAAAGTAGCATGTACTTAAAGTTACTATTAGAAACCTTTGTATGTTGTTGAGTGCAATAAACAAACCGATGTGCAATAAGACTATTAGCGTGTGTCTATTTCTCTCGAAGGCCACATTTACACTGCAACCTTTAATACCAAATTTCGATTTTGTCATGAGACTATATCAGATTTTTTATGCGATAATCAGTGGTTAGTGGTTAAGGTGTTGGACTGATATCAGAAAGACCGGGGTTTGATTCCAAGCACCACCAAGTCACTACTGTGGCCTCCTCAGCAAGGCCTTTAAACCCCAATTGCTCAGTTGTAAGGATAAGGGGTTGATAAGGGTGTCTGCCAAATGCTTTAAATGTAAAATGGATAGGCTCCAGCAGACCCCGTGACCCCAAATTAGGGAATATGCAGGTATAGCAAATTAATGTATGAATATAGATTATGTTGGTGTCCACCTGAGTTAAAATCATGCCCCACTGACGCTTGACTTGTATTAACAGGTCGCTTACACGGTCGCTGGTTATATCCCATCTGTGCACCAATTATTAAAACACGTTCTATTAGTTTTGAAATCACCACCTTCAGTGAGAGAACTTGAGCGGCACGGCCCTCCACCGCCCCCTGCTGTTCATTTTTGTGTGACCGCACACGACATACTTCAGCTGGAGCTAAAGTCTATTCATTAGAGCAGCGGTCCCCAACCCCCATGCCACACAACAGGAATAAATAACTTACACTATTTCCATCCACCTATCCATCCATCCATCTTCTATCCCCGCTTATTCCCGAACCTGGGGTCACGGGGGTTTGCTGGAGCCTATCCCAGTGCACATAGCGTTACACCCCGGACAGGTCGCTAATCCATCACAGGGTCACATACATACACAACCACACGCACTCACATTTACTCCTATGGGCAATTTAAAAATAACCAATCAACCTAATGCACATGTTTTTGGACTGTGGGAGGAAACCGGAGTACCCGGAGGAAAACCCACACAAGCACGCCCTATACTACACTATTTCCGTTGTTTTGAGAAACGACGGTTCTCTCTGCTACATCCGTATATGACTCACTCTACGCAAGTCAAAACGCTTGTCACGTTCGTATGACCTGTTCGCGTTGCAGAGAAAGATCGTATTTACAAGGCATGTTTAAACATTACCATAGCAAGCAGAGAGCGTTATGGGGCAAAGAGGATGTTACTCATGTTTTGTTGGCACAATGTTCAGGAGCGAACCTAATAAAATTTCATACACAATGGATTCATCTGTTACATTTAGTAAATATCAGTTTTATGCCTGCGTAATCATTTTATTTTGTTTATATAAACCCGGCTGGACTGAGAAAATATTCTTTGAACGTATCCCATCTGTGTGTATTTCTGTATACATGTATAACAGTAAAACAGTCCTACTTCCTTCATTCAGTTTCTTAAACATTTCCTTAGCATTTATATTCAATAAGCGCTAAACTATTCTCAATATTATGCTTAAAATCTGCTATTCCCGGAATGGTTTAAATCACCACCACAAGTCATTTACATAAGAACTGTTGAACCACATTGGTACCAAACCAAAACAGACCTACAAAACAAAGTCGCAGGTCATAAATTAAGTAATAAGAAGGCTCAACATTAGGAATATCTATTTTTGAAAGGCTCCTGAAGAACCTACACATCACCTGAACTCTCCCTTTATATCTGCTGTTCTGAGACTTATCATTCCAGTCATTTCTGCAGTACTGGGGGACCCCAGTTTCTGTCTCCCAGCAAGTCGTGCTTAAAAAAAAAAAAAATTCAGTGGACATGCAGCACTTTCTCTCTTCCAGTCTTTAATACACACAATTCACACTACAAACCAAACCACAAAAAGTGTTTTTAACTTAGGTTTGGTTTTTATTTGAAGGTTAATCCCATGCTGTGTTTCAGTAAGAATACAGATGGCGTCTGTGTGTGTGTGTGTGTGTGTGTGTGTGTGTGTGTGTGTGTGTGTGTGTGTGTTGGCTCCGATCAGAATATCCAGTAGTACAAATCAGATTCACGTTACACGTACTGAACAGGTAGAGAAAAAGTTCTACAGAGTGAGAGAGAGAAAATGAGACGACGAGAGAGGGTTAAAGATGCATCTAAATCATGCTAGACCAAAAAAAAAAATATAATACTAAAATCTGAGGAGTTCCGCTTGGCCCCCCCCCCAACCCAACCTCTAGGACGGGAAACAACATGTTCACATACAGCGCTGGAACGACGTTGTGCATAGAGGTCGGTGTGCAAAGTAACAGAAACTGTAAAGCACAACAGCTCTGAGAGTCTGCTTAAAAACGGAGACCTACAAATGTACAGGTATCTTTTTAAAAACAAAGCCAAGGATAAAAATGTCCTTTTCTCAGGGTGTTGCATCTCTTTTAACAGGCAACCGAGATTTAGCATTCTATACGCCATGACACGGCCAGCAATGTGTAATTAGGGGGGAAAAAAAGAGCAACAAATTACAGAACCAAAGCAAATGGCACCGTACCACTATCGCACAGTGAATTAAAAAAAATAAAGCCAAGTGAGACAGTTAAAGAAACCCATACACAGAAGAGTTTAATACAAATAACCCAGCAGGGGGAAATTCTCCACAATGCCTATTCACCCAGGGGGTCAATTTATGTGTGGATCTGATAGTGGCAAGTTTAAGAGAAGGAAAGAAACAGGAAGAAAAAAAACATTTTAAAATGCCCAGGAGTTTAATCCCAAAGAGCAGAATACTAAACTGAAATACGGAAGGAAAAAATGCTGAAGGAGAGACTGGAGAGTGTGATTTCGGGGCTCTTTCAGTGACACCATGGAGACCTGAGAGGGGCGGGACAAGAGTGTTGGGATGCAGGATAAGGAGGTTGGAAGAGAGAGAGACACAGAGAGAGGAGGAAAGGGTGTCCCACGTGATGCCATTTCACTGATTCTCATCTTCTACATCTTGCAGTGCTTCTTTATTCTGTTCCTCACCTGAAACCAGAGAAAAAAAATACACACCATTCGACAAAATTCAATTCTGGTCTAAATGTACTATAAATATTTATAAAAACACTTCCTACGTTTAATAGCATATCCAATTTATTAGGAACACCTACAGAGTCAAAATTATCCAACCAGCCACAGTTCATATTATTGAACTTCAAGAATGTACCAATGTACCTAATAAAGTGGACAGTAGCTGCAGGTCACTGTTTATTTGGACAGAAATTTGATAAGAACTAGACAACAGTCTGCAGAAGATTTTATTACTGCTGCAAAAAAATCTGCAGGACATGAATTACAAATGCAAGCATTTTTTTGGCAGTGGGAGCTTAGAAACCAGAAAATCATGGTCCAAAGCCTCTGCACTACAAAGCTGTCACCTTCATGTCCTTGAACAGGGTCCTTAATGTTTTCTACACTTCTACCCCTCCTTCCTAAACTAGGTTATGTGCAGTAAAGGGCAGTGGTAAATAAGATTTCCTGCTTTCCAATGTTTACCCTGCACATTTCAGAGACTTCAAGCAGAGTTACTCTTTGCTCTATTGTCACTCCATGAAAATATTTGTCCCTTAAAGCTCTACTGCAAATATATTTGATCATGGATCTTTTGTGTTCCGTCTGTGAAATTTAACTGTTTAGCAACATATGCATTGATCTACACAGTTATTATTGACGAGTTGAGCTTCTGATGGAGCCAGTTTGGAGCAACAATAAAAACACAACACTTCAACTTAAAAAAAAAAAGATATTAAAACAAACCTACAACCCTGCTCCAAACTCAAATTTTTATTTAAAATTTCATTAAAAACTAAATTATTCACTTTTATGAATGTATATATTGCAGGATGTGTAGGGACGAGTGTGAATCATGTAACTATGAGCAAAATACCAAGATCTCAAATCTTTCTCCTAAAAGAAGGATTTGTCTTCTAATGGTGTAAATGAAATTTAATTCCTGCTGCCGATCCGTGACCTGACCATCGCTCAGCTTGCTGCATTAAGAAGACAGCAGACAATAATTAAAAGCTGAACTAAGCTGGGCAATACAGCGTGCCAGTCTCATCACATCACAGATAAGCGCAAGTCAAATTTAATCAAATGAGTCAAATTTAATATAGCACGAGATATTCATTAGGCTAAAAGATTCTCCGCTATCTTTACTGTGCGACAATTAATGATGTGCTACTGTACAGTTATATTCCTAGAATATAAAGAGAATCACTTTCATCATATAAATATATTAGAAGGTTTTCTACCAAAGAAAATGGAACTTGATTTACAGGCAAAGAAACCCCACTACGATATTTCGGCAGCGTACTGCTTGGCAACGTAACCAAGGTGACCGAGTGGCTTACTGCTTCACGCTGATGCATGGTGAGGAATTAGGGAGTAGAGACACAAAAGCCCAGAAATAAACGTGACTTGAATAGCAATAGGTGATGTCATAGAAGCTAAAGCAAGATAACATACAGACAAGTGAAGACTATTTATCTGTAAACCTATTAAATGTGAACAAATGCAACAAAACTTATAGATCTATGCTTGATTAGTTAGTGAGAAGCAGATGAGCAGCAGGGGGGTAAGAAAGATTAGAGAAAGCACAAAAGACTGATAACTCACAAAGAGCAGCTCTAGTGAGAAATGAGAGAAGGGGGGTAGAGGTCCTCATGAATCTATGCCATTGACACGGAGGAGAAAGCAAAAGGTTAGAGAGCTTAGGGGCAGAGGTTTGAGGGGGAGTACGGAGGGGAGAGAAATGGCGAGGAAAGGGGGGACAAATGAAAGATGGGTAAAGAATGACAAGAAAACCTACAAAGAGCAGCTCTAGTTAGGGAGAAAGATGAAGGAAAAGAGGAAAAAAAGATGACGGAGAGAGATGGGTGAGGCAGAGAGGGAGAGAGACAAAGGTGGGAAGAACCCACACAGGAAATAAAAACAAAAAAGCAACTGTTGCTACTTGGGGGCACTATAGAAAAAGAACAGCTAAACTGCAATCAGAGCCCAGTGGTCGACATGGTGTACACAAGTTACTGTCCATAAGCTCTGCTTGCTTGCCCTCCCTCTCTCCCTCTGTCTCTTACCGTCGCCTTGCATGTCTGAAGTCCATAGTGTTAGGTTGTCACGTAGCAACTGCATGATAAGTGTTGAGTCCTTATAGCTCTCCTCACTGAGCGTGTCCAGTTCTGCTATTGCATCGTCAAACGCCGCCTTGGCCAACCTGTTTGAAGAAGTCAAAGGTCAGGCATGAGAAAGACAAGCTGCTATTTAAAACATGGGTTATAAAATTCATTTATCTTTTATACTTGCTTAATCCCTAACTAAGCGCAAATAGGGCAAGAGGCAGGGGTAGACCCTGGACAGGTCGCCTGTCCATTGCAGGGCAACACACAAACAACCACACACTCACTCCTAAGGTCAGTCAACCTAATATACGTTTTTGGACTGTGGGAGAAAACATGCAAACTCAGCACAGAAAGACCTCTTTCCCAGGAATCGAACCTGGGACCTTCTTGTGAGGAGACCGTGCTAACCACTATGCCACTGTCCTGCATTGTTTTTAAAATTGTTAAACATTAACACTTTTAAAAAAGAACTCTGGGTAACAAAGCCAATAGAAATAATTCAATAATTGAAATATTATCGAGAATGAAGATAACTATCTGTAAATAACAAAAACAAAACACACATACCGACATGCCGATGAATGAAAAATATGTAATTATTGCACTTGAATACAAGTTAGGATGAATGGCTATTATTTTTCAGTTAATTTTGTACAGGCATGTGTATCTTAACATTTTATTTGAAACCAACTCCATATTATAAATGATAATACATTTATTTTAAAAGAGTGTTTTGCCTGATACAATTCAGAACTTAACATATAATAATATGTAATATAATAAACACCCAACAGCCCTTCAGTCGCTGATGAATCATCACTCCGCTGCGGACACGTCCTATCAGACGCACAGCTGATGATACACAAAGACATGAAGGGCTGGTTTGATGTTTCACACCTCACACTGTAAACAGATGCTTTTAACAGGGCTTTCAATTACACACATCTGGACAGTCGATGAAAGAAATGCGGCATGATCAGAAAAAAATGCCATGTGATCCCTGAAGCCGTCTCTGTGTTTGCTTTCTACGAATATAAGCATACGAGAGCGGATGATAGCAGGTAAAATCAATTTTAAAAATCTGCAGTTCATTTATTTATTTATTCAAATCATCTTTACCCGCATCCTCTCTAACTCAGGGTCGTTTAGGAAAACCAAAAAAAAGGACTTTATATAATACATTTAAGAACTCAGAAAATGAAACGGTCTTATACCATTTTGATTCTCATATAGTAATAAACGCTGTACATCTCATCCCCTAGTCGTGTGAATAAACGTATTAACGTAATTTACGATAAACACATGGGAATTAACTTGAATTTTTAAGTTTAAATATTTGACAGACGAGTGTTAATGCACCATCTACCAAAATCTGTTCCAACATGATCAGGTCATGTAACTAAGCTGACCTGCTGGAGGCGATATAGGATGAAGATTTAACGCAAGTAAAGGTGGGGCCACTTCTCGCTTAATTTTCTTTGGCTATTGAGCAATAATTCGGCAAGCTTGTTTTATACACAGAAGAGACTCTGCTTCTTGCTATTACATTTAACACTCGGTTTAAATTGTGGTGCCATTGATCTGAAATGGCTCATGGCCTCAACATGCTTGACTCATCAGAGTCTGACTCATGTGTCTGACTTTGAACCATAAATAAACCCAGCAGCTCTATAACTTTAGGTTTCGCTTAAAAGTGACACAAGCGTTAGAGACACAAAGTACACATTACATGCTGGGCAATTTCCGGTCTGCCGCTTTTAGTGGCAGTGAGAACATGAGCGAGTCGACCCTCATTAGACCATTGCACTTCCACTACAGGAAGCATGTGTGTATATTTATACATCTGTATATGAAAGCATTGAAACTGAGCAGCAAGGTGTGAACTGAGCAAAAGTGCAGTGCTGTAGTGGAGAGGAAACACAGTCAAGTCTGACAAATATTAAAAATTTGCTATATAGACATCACTGCTTTGAAATCTAGGCATGCTCCATGTTCAATGGGCTTGAGTGATTTTGATTTATATTTGGTAAAAGTTGGTCATGCATTTAGAAACATTTTCCATTCTACCCGCCAATAAGTCTAAAATGTCTTTAAAAATCAGGCTGAAATTGGATTTTAAAAGAAGTTATTAATTTGTTATAATATAGCTTTATGTGCCCAACATCTACTTAAAGTTCATTGAGCAGATTCAACTTAGAGTCCATGTCTGGAACTGACCTGCATGCACGGTCTGGAGAATTGAGGATTTCGTAGTAGAAGACGGAGAAGTTGAGCGCCAGCCCCAGGCGGATGGGGTGTGTCGGCGGCAGTTCGATCATGGCGATGTCGCTGGCTGCTTTGTACGCTACCAAGCTGTTCTCGGCTGCTTCCTTCCTGTCGTTGCCTGTAGCAAACTCTGCCAAGTACCTATGGTAGTCACCCTTCCTGTACATAAGCACACACCCATAGTGATGCCACATCTTAACTTTGTTTCAGATGTGAAAAATAGACGTATTTTTTAAAACTTGTTATAAAGCAATTATTTGGGACGCTGTATTATTGCCGGCAGCCAATTTTTGATTATGTTCTTCAGCTGAAGAATAAACAGTGTAATAACAGGCATAGAGATTGCATCGTCTTTTTAAAAGACAGTTTTACATCCTGATATGAAACACCTTATCTTATTGTCTTCACAAATAAATCAATACGAAAGACCACCAGATTTCCAGCAGAAACCAGCAAGTTATGATCTTAAGTCTTGTTATATATATATTGTTATTTTT
>JAOTQW010000023.1:2585248-2596069 GCA_026260075.1 Sisor rabdophorus
GGGATTTAAACTCAAAACATTCTAATTAGCTGTCTAAAGTTATAATTTGCAATTTCCTGTTTTCATGTTTGGTTTTGTTTTATGTTCTTGTTTGTATTCATGTGTTTTGATTGTCTTGTTTATGTACATAATTAGGGTGGCACGGTGGCGTAGTGGTTAGCACGTTCGCCTCACAGCAAGAGGGACATAGGTTTGGATGTTCTTGCATGGGCTTCCTCCGGGTACTTCGGTTTCCTCCCACGGTCCAAAAACATATACATCAGGTTGATTGGCGAGTCTAAATTGCCCATAGACGTGAGTGTGAGAGTGTGCGGTTGTTTGTCTTCATGTGGCCCTGCGATGAATATTGCTCTTGTTCCTGGCAAACTCCGTATAGAAAGCCCCCTTCCCTGGGAATCGCACCCGGGACCTTCTTGCTGTGATGCAACCGTGCTAACCGCTATTCCACCGCACTGCCCTGTGTATATATTTATTCATTTATTCGTTCATCTTCTATATCAAGTTATTCACGAACTTGGGGTCACGGGGGTCTGATGAGGCCTATTCCAGCACACATAGGGCGAGAGGCACCTTGGACAGGTCGCCAGCACATGAACACATGGATTTTAAAATGTAAACCTTAGTGTTGGACCTGGTTTATAACAACAAAAAAATAAATTTATATATATATATGTATGTATGTAAAATGTATCCTATTATCAGGGGCCCAGCAGTGGTAATCGGGTGGTGCTGGGAATTGATCCTTGACTAAGCAGCCCTCTTTCTTTATTCGGCAGAGTCAAAGCCACTTAAGTTTGTTGAACTTAGTCATGGCAGGTGAGGACCTTGCTCAGGGGTGATTGGTTGGTGGCGCTAGGAATTGAACCAACAATCATCTGGTTCACATGTTAATCAATAATCATATATTTCTTTTATATTATTTTACATTATGTATAACTTTTGAAGAAATCATTTAAAAAGTTTTCAATTTGCAGACAAAAATGTGTGAAAATATTATAATTCCAGACTTTGGTATTTATAATTTCAATAAACTTGTAGTTTAATTGTTTCCTGGCTCGGCCTGCAGGTTTACTCGCTATTACAGAGATGCAAACGGAGAGACGTATCGCTCGCTGTTTAAAGTGTACGGCATTCGATTTGATATCATGGTTAGCGGGGAGGTAAGTTCCATCCCATCGTTGCTGTTATAATATGATAGTTTGGGTTTCATTTATTATTTCGTCTGGTTTCCAGGCAGGAAAATTCAGTATCGTCCCCACGGTGGTGAACATCGGGTCCGGAGTTGCTTTAATGGGTGTTGTAAGTACGACTTCCTGTGATCAATAATACAAGTGCCAGAAGTGACCGTATATATAAATGTGGAGTAGTTGTAAAAAAGAACAGAAGAGATCACGTAGAACATAAGGGGGTTAAAGGTCATGCAATTGGTTTAGAGCCACCTGACTATTACGCACGTATTGTATGTGCTGTTTAACCTAGGTGGTGCTTTTCCACCAGATCTTGGCATATGTGTCTGTAGGAATTAGAACTATTTTATTTCTGCTTATTTGGCAACAAGAGCCTTGGTGAGATCAGGTGCTGGTGTTTGGTAAGGAGCAGATCTGAGGTGCAGGTCAGGGTTTTATATACACAAATTGATTTCTAACGGATTTGACCCCAACCGTTAGAAATCGTGTCTTTATGACGCTTTTTTCTGCGTTGTTCCTTTGAGCTGTTTGGTTCCATTAATTCATTTATTCATCATCTATACCCGCTTATTCCCTAACTCTGGGTCACCGGGGTTTGTTGGAGCTTAACCCAGCGCACACTGGGTAAAATGAAGGGTACACATAAACAGATCACCACTTTATCGCAAGGCCACATACGGACGAACAACCACACACACACACACACACACACAAACACACACACTCACTCTTAGGGGCAATTTAGACTCACCAATCAATCTAATGTACATGTTTTCGGACTGTGTGTGGAAACCGGAGTTCTGCCTTTCAGGCATTTAGAGAGCTGGGATAGACTCCAGCAGACCCCTGTGACCCTGAATTAAGGAATAAGCTTGTATAGAAGATAATCGAATGTTGCGGTATAATAGATTGATTAATAGGGAGGAAATAAGATATAATCTGTCCCTGAAGGATTTCCAAATTTTCTTTTCCCTCAGACATTTAGCAAGATGTCGGGTGACCTCATCACAACGCCCACTTTGCCAAAAAAAAAAAAAGAATTGGCTTTTTCTATTTATATGAGTGCAGCTGTCAGAAGAGGTCACTACATAAAGTTTCAATAAACTCTATATGCAATATCTCTAACCTACAACAAACTATAAATATACTTATATACTTCTAAAAAAACTAAAATTCTTTAAAACTAAAATTCTTTATCATAACCTGTAGTTTTCAATCTTTTTCCTGTATTGCTACAGGGAGTCTTCTGTTGCGACATGCTTCTTGTCTATTTGATGCATGGGAGCTCGTTCTACAGACAGAGGAAGTTTGAGACTGTGGCAGAGTAAGGATGTCGATTGCATCGAATTTTTTGAAATGTACGCTATTTTGGGTTAAATAGCATCCCATGTATATTAATCTGCCTGTAGGAAACCTGACAGAAAGGTCAAAGAGACAAGGCACAGAGGACACCGTCGGCATGGCCACAAAAAGGAAGAGAAACTGGACGTAGAGAACCAGCTGCTGTCGTCGTCACCGTCTCGCAGTCCCAGAAAACACAAACACCACCACCGCAGTCATGAAGATAAGCATGTGAAAACGACAACATCCAGATCTCACCGCAGTCCTGACAGAAAGCATGGGGCTCAGACCTCTACGTCCAAGACGCCACGCAGTCCAGAGAAATAACATAGTGAATAAAGGCTTTGGAAAGAAAGCGCTGTATACTGTGAAGGAGAAATGAAGGAGACAGTATTTATTTACACAAATATATTCCATGCTGTGCCAAAAGTGAACTATTCTGTAAAAATCTGTGTTAAAGCAATCTAAAGGGTCACAATTAAACCTGTTACTTGCTTTAGATTCATTCATTCATTTTCTATGCCCGCTTATTCCATAATTCGGGATTACAGGGGTCTGCTAGAGCCTATCCCAGCACACATAGGGCGAGAGGTAGGGGTACACTGCAACACACACACACACACAACCACACACTCACTCCTATGGGCAATTTAGAATAATAATCCTAATGTACATGTTTTTGGACTGTGGGGGGAAACCAGAGTACCCGGAGGTACTTCCCCATTCAGCCCACGCAAGCGCGAGGAGAAGATGCAAACTCCGCATAGAAAGACTCTGCACCTGGGATTCGAACCCAGGACCTTCTTGATGTGAAGCGACCGTGCTTACCATTATACCATTATGCCATTTTAACAAAATAAATAAATACTAAAAAAAATATAAATGTGCTTGAAGTGTTCTAAATAAAGGAGAAATTCGATAACCTCCTGTAAATCCCCCAGCCTGAAGGACCTAATCCGCGTACATTACAGTATTTGGCAGACGTCCCTATTCAGAGCGACTTACATTCATCTCCTAAGCTGTTGGAGGTTAAGAGCCTTACTCAGTGACCCAACAGTGGTAATTTGGTGGTTCTGGGAATCAAACCCTTCTCTTTCAATTAGCAGTCCAACACCATAACCACTGTGCTACCACCTTACCAGCGTATCCACCCAAAACAATTTCCCTTTTTAAGAATATGGTAAACTGTATTTTTAAGCATAAGCTGTATTTTTAGACATGAACTGAGAGGCCAGGGTTGCCAGAGGGCACAAGTGGGTGCACCATGAACTGTTCTCTACAGTACCCTAAAACCATGTACTGTTCTCTACAGTACTCTAACCTTGTGTACTCTTCTCTACAGTACTCTTAGACCGTGTACTGTTCTTTAATGTACTCTTCTCTACAGTACTCTTAGACCGTGTACTGTTCTTTAATACACTCTTACACCGTGTACTGTTCTCCACAGTACAACACAGCTAATAATGTAGGAAGGGTTTACCAAGATAAAGAACCAAAAAACAATTACTTCAATCGTTTGAGTGATTTATTTGTTAAGAAAAAAATATCCACATACATGGAACACAAGTGAGATTTTAGATGTTTCTTTAAATTCAGTATTTTTAAAAATAAGATGTTTTTGTCTGGGACTCAATTTTTTGGGGGAAATCAAGACCACGTTTAAGATGAATTTTAAACTAAGAACAATGTATCAACATCTATGTTTAGTCTATTTTTAACAGTAGTTTATTTTTTTTCCTTTGCTAAAAACAATGTTAGAGATACTGGGTGCACTTTTAATGGTTCTTTCGAGTGTTCCTACCAACAGAATAATCCAGAAGCCCTTTTTATTTTTAAAACTGAAGCAGAATTGTGATGTACATCATATATTTATGTGGGACATCATATAGTAACACAGTTACGCAGCTCCTTGATCCTTGTGTGTGTGTGTGTATGTATGTATGTAGTGTTCTCTGAGGGTTTTCTTCTGGTTCTTTACTTTCTCTCAACCTCCCAGTAACAATTCAGGAGGCATAAATGAATAAAAAACGAAAACAAAAAAAACCCCAAGGATCTACTGAACTTTAACACCGGGTCTGGAGTCAAAATAAAATGGGGTTCAGTCCAGTGCAAAGAGATACCTTGATGAAACATTGGAATTACATATCATGCCTAGAAATTAACATCTGCCCTACAGTTTGAAAGTATGCACGAATGAACATCTGGACTAGTGTTAGCTTTTCAGTACACATGTACCATCCCGTAGAGGAAAGTCCAGAAGAGCACGTAGGTGAACAAGCCGCCAACGAGACCTCCAGTGAAGAGCAGACGTCTGGATTTAAAGCACTTGTTCCACCGCCGACCAGCTTTAAGAATCAGCAGCACAGACAACAAGAAGGATGCGAGGAAGTAGAAGATGAAGCCGTACAAGCCTGTAAGGCCCAGGATGCCAGCCGTGGCCCCGGACAGAGCGGAAACGGAAGTGCGGCAGTACTCCAGCACCCCAGCGTTTCCTCGCACCGCGACCTCGCTGATAAACTGCGGGCCTTCGCGTTTAGCTGCGATCGCCGCCATTCCGTCCGACTCACTAAAAACACACCAGCATCATGCATAAGATTTAAAGCGTCCACATGCCATTCATCCATATTTATTATTGTAATACACAGCTTCTGTTTAAACTCCTGATGATAAGCTTACCGTTAGGATTAAGATTCACGCGTATATAAATAAAAAATATGCTTCACTTATATTATATTACACATAAGCACATATTCTTTGTATTACACTATAGATAGCGTTTAAACATATTCCGAAAATATGTACTTTTGGGGAAAATTGAGAACGACAAAAACGCTACAATGATCGCGTAGCGGCAGCCATGTTTTCTTCTTCTTCTTTTGTTTTAATGCCAGTAGGTATCCACACAGTTACATTACCGCCACCTGTAGACCATAACAGTGGTACTTCAATTCAGAGTCGTTTTTCCAGTTTAGTTCTTCTTATTACGCCTAAAAATAAATCATCCCTTAATAACTATTTCTGCATTTTAATATTATTTAAAATACTATTTTTATATTTCGTTGCCTGAATAATTCTTAAAATAACAGAGTCGTAAAATCCATTTTACGTATATTTAAAGTATAGACTTTATTTAAAATATATGGTATGTGCCTTGTATAATATAGGAGTCTGTGTTTTAAAAAAGGGGATTGAGATTAACCTCTACGGTGTCCACAGAGGAACAAACACCTTATCTATGGCGCTTTATAACAGTTTCAATACCCCACCTAGTACACTCTCTGCTGAACGAGAAGTGAGCATTATTCTTAAAGATAATAAAAGCGTAAAACGAAAATATTAGATCATCCAAAAAAATTTTTAAGGTTCCTTATACGTTTTGTAAATTATTAAAATTTTCATTTACATTTTTATTGGTTATAAGGTAAATATTATCCTTTAAACAAAAACAAAAAAACTTCAATTCTTAATTTGCGCTCAGGTTGACCTTTTCTACGGTGTCCGCCGAGGAACAAACCAGTTTAACCAAATCTCTTGTTTTCCTACATTAGCACTGAGACAACGTTACAAGCTAAACGTCATATTAAGCGTTATGACCGCACCACCTGCGTCATCAACTAAATATGTTCTGGGCATTGATTTGGGAACCACATCGATCAAAGTTGTGTTGTTTGACACGCGATCAAAGACCGTGACACATAGCTGCAGTTTAAAGACCAACTCTGACGTCATCGACGGCACGCGTAAACAGGTAAATTTGATGGCGTCAGATTAACGGTGACATTTTCCAACATTTAATGACCCGATTTCTGATATTCAGGTTAAGGAGCAGGACCCTGTACGGATCATCGCTACTCTTGACCAGTGCATGTGTGCGCTTCCTAAAGAAAAACTGCATGACGTCATATGCATTGGGGTGTCCGGACAGATGCATGGGGTTCTGTTCTGGAAATCTAACACAGGTGCACATTAACCTCATAACACTGCCTCGAGGCTGGGATCCTCAAAAAGTTTTCTGACTCTGACTTAACCCCTTCAAACTTAAGATGAGATAGGATGAGATGAGAAAATTCTTTATTTATCCCCAAGAAAATTCTTTTTTAGTAGCTGTTAATAATAATAATAATAATAATCATTTTTCATTTTTTTAAACAAGCGCAGGGAGAACATGCAAACTTCTCACAGCCCTTGATACCCCTTGTCCGGAAATCAAACCTGGGACCTTCTTGCTATGAGGTGACTTTGCTAACCACTACGGTACCGTGACAGTCATGAAAGCATATATGTATACAAAAATAAAAAAATTGAAATTGAAACATGAATGAATAAATATGAAATAATAGCTGACGCAGTGGTTAGAATGGTCACCTTACAGTACGACGATCCTGGGTTTGATTTCTGACCAGGGGTCTTTCTGTGCTGAGTTTGCATGTTCTACCCGCACTTCGGTTGGGTTTACTCTGGGTTTTTTCGGGTTTATTTCCCACAGTCCAAAAACATGTACATTAGGTTGGTTGCTAAATCTAAATTGCCCCTAGTAGTAAGTGTGTGTGGTTGTTCTTCTATGTGTGGCCCTGTGATGGACAGGCATCTACTAAAGTAACAAGTCTGGTATAAAAATGTAATAAGTAGAAAATACAAATATTTGTGTAAAAATTTGATGCGTAAAAGTAAAACGTAGTCATAAAAAACTAAATAGTGCAAGTAAAAGTTTCTAAAGATTTGGAGATTATTATAACAATTAGAGTGCAACTGAATTAGGAATGGCGTAGTGTTCAGCATGGTGGCCTCACAATAAGAAGGTCCCCGGCAAGAGGTCTTCCTGGTGGTTGTTTATCTGCCATGGCTTCTTGCCCTTTGTGCTCTTTGTGATAGGCTCCAGCAGACCCCTGTGACACCGAGAATGAATTAAATGGGTAAAGAAGACAAATGAATGAATCAGGAATATAATGTTCGAAAACAAGGTCTATCAATAATTATTTTTCATATAATGCAGATATAAATGTTCGTATTATTATTGAGTTGGACATTGGACATGTTTTTGAACATTATATTGCTGATTAATTTATTCGTTCATTTATCTTCTTTACCCGCTTATTTCCTGACTCTTGGTCATATAATAAATCTGTTTAGAGAGAGATATAAAGTTTAGAACTTTGGCCCTAGGTACAGATTTTCCTGAAATGTAATCAAACTTTAATATTTATTAGTTAATCTAACTGTATTAAAACCCACCTGCCTGACTAACCAGTCTGTGCAAAGCTTTTAATGGGTTTCCCTCCATGTCCAATCCTAAATCTCGAGTTCCTTTTATTCTTCTCTGTTTCTGTCCCAGCTTGTAAATGGTCCAGTAACTATGGCAATCACACATTCATACCTCAGAATGTGAGTCGACTAATCACATGGCAGGATGGCCGCTGCACTCCTGATTTCCTGTCATCATTACCACAACCTGAGTCACATCTAAATGTGGCCACCGGCTATGGTTGTGCCTCTGTCCTCTGGTACATCAGACACAGGTCAGAAAGCGCGCGTGTTTATGTTGTGTTATACATTTTTTCCCCCAATGAGACACAAATGTGGCCATAATATGTGGACTGACATTAAAAAAAAGAAAATGTTGGCTCAGTGGTTAAGCTGCTAATTGAAAGCACAGGGTTCGACCAAGTTCCCGCCAAGCGCTTCAGCTCCAATTGATTAGTTGTAGGTAATGTAGGTCATTCTGGATGAAAGCGTCTGCCGAAATACACAGTGTTTAACAATATATAAATGAACATTTTAAAAGTATATTTAATCAATAAAAAGATTAAAACATCAGATGATAATTCAAATGATTGGGCCGACTTCAGGATGAGGGGTATAAGTGGTGGTGTGGATGTTTAGAAATTTGACTTTACTCCTTCTTAGATGGTCCAAAGACATTCTCTAGATTCTGATTAGCATCTCTTTGATTGTAGTCCAAAGTGTCCAACATCCGCCGCTTTTGTGTCTAAGATCCCCTTGAGAAAGTCTCAGAGCCCCCCTGTGTAGGATTAACTAGTGGATGGTATCGTAGATAGTATCCAGGATCAGCCTTCCAATTGTTGTTTTCTCTCTACAGCCCCGAATTTCTTACCACCTTCACTGCATCAGGAACCATTCAGGATTATGTAGTGTCCATGTTGTGTGGTTTGGACGGCTGCATCATGAGTGCACAGAATGCTGCTAGCTGGGGCTACTTCAATACCACCACCAACCAGTGGAATACAGAGATGTGGGTATAAAGTACAGTCATAATGATATTATACAGTAAAAATAACATTATGGGATGGGTGCAATACTGTTGTTTAAAAAAGAAATGATCTGTAATTGTGCACAGTATAGACGGTATAGCGCCAGATCTTTAGACTACCAGCACTGCATAGCAACTTTTATGACTGACTGATATGTAAAGCAACCAATCATATTTAGTTTGGTTTAGTGTCATGTAGAATCGAACAAGTCGTAGCGAAATTGTTGCCAGTTTGGCGTGCTATGTAAATCAGATGTTTGGTCAGTTGTTCATGGCCGTCATATCCGTCATGCTGAGACTATTATTGATTTTTATTGTATCTCTATATATCTTGTATCTAGTGTAGAATTTCTGTTGCTTATGACCAGCTATACTATGATGTTTAGTGTTTGACTTTTTATGTGGCTTTTAAACATACCAGAAATTTTATCTTGTCTACAGGCTTCTAGGATTTCTCCAGATTTTCTTTTTCTGTTTTTCCTTTTTTCCCTGTGAAATGAGAGATTCATGACGACGGACGAAACTCAGCTACAGCTCAATAGGCTTTCTTTTCTTAAACACACACACACATCCATAGCTTGTGCAGGAAAATGTGCTGGCTGCAGATTAAGTATTGAGCAAGGAAATAAGGAGAAGCCTTCTCCTGCAGGCCATCAGGCTTTTTAACCAAAACATTACCTAGAACCCTGACTTAACTCTCCCCAGTACCTGCACTTGCACCCTTATGCATCTCATTTGTGTGTTCCTGCTGAGGAGTGCAAGTGTGTAGGATGGCCCAATTCGCTGATGAGCATCTTCACCCTGCCTACTTGTTTCCTTTAATGCACAAGTGGACTTCGTTTAAGAATATAACGTATATTCATCCGGTGGCGTGTAATTACAAACAAGAAAGAAAGTGGAAAAGCGAAGTGGTTTTGGCAGACTTTTAGAAAGGTTGTAACAAAATACTCACGTGATTTATTATTTTTGGCAGCAATACCAACCGCAATTATTGTCTGAGTGGTTCAAATCATAAAAGGTTAAATGAATTCAATAGAGTGATTAATTTATGAATTTGACGTATATTATTCGAAAACATTCCCCTGATTTTTGCATGTACCGAAACGATCAGTATGTTTTATTGTTAGCTTGAAAGGTGCTGGATTTCCACTGCACCTGCTGCCCGTGCTGGTGGAGTCCGGGTCTCTAGCTGGACAGACCTGCTATGAATGGCACGGGGTTCCCGCTGACACACCTGTAGGCGCAGCACTGGGCGATTTCCAGTGCAGTGTGTATTCCTGTATGACGACTCAGACGGATGCAGGTACGGTTATTATGCCTTTCAGATCATTCAGCCGTAGTTTAGACCGACAGCAAAGAGGCTGGGCTCCGTTGCATTAAGCAAAAGGGCACCTGACTGCCGTGTAAATCTACCAATAACGTATTGCTTTATTCAGCAGTATGTTTATGGAAAGAAAAGATGGTTCTACAAAAACCGACTCTAGACCTGTCGTTGTAGAAATAAATAAGAAATAGATATACTGTATGGACGGCGTGGTGGTGTAATGGTTAGCACGTTTGCCTCACAGCAAGAAGGTCGAGGGTTTGATTCCCGGATCTTTCTGTGCGTTTGCATGTTCCTCTCGTGCTTGCATGGGTTTCCTCTGGGTACTCCGGTTTCCGAAAAAATTAAGTTGATTGGTGATTCCAAATTTCCCATAGGAGTGAAAGTGAGTGCGTGTGTTTGTGGGCCCCGTGATGGATTAGAGTGAAAAAAACACCAGTGTTCAGCAAAGTCCTGATCTGAGCACCACCTTTGGGATAAACCGGAATGCCGACTGCACTTCAGACCTCATTAGTGTCGGCTCTCACTGATACTGTTGGAGCTGAATGAAGAGATGTCTTACACTGAATGAATCTGGAATAAGACCACAAACCTTTCGCAATATAGTGTATATAGTGACAGACAGACATTCATTCATTCATTCACAGGGGTCACGGGGGTCTGCTGGAGCCTATCCCAGCGCATATAGGGCGAGAGGCAGG
>JAOTQW010000023.1:2656306-2670825 GCA_026260075.1 Sisor rabdophorus
TATATACACACACATACATATATAATATAATATTACTATTATTATAAAATAAAACACAATACAATATAATATATAATATTGTATGTATATAGATGTATATCGCTGCAGCAGCATCACAGAGTGTGTATCTGCAATATCCACATTACTGGATGTAAAATGTCCAGTGGGGATGATAAAAGACAGCAATTAAGCCACAATTCACGTGGTGTTCTGAACTGTGGTGCAAAGTTTAATGATAGAGTGAAAGTTTAACATTTTCACATGATTTTAAGGTCCGTCTGTTACTGTGTAAGCGTTCCAAGTCAGTTTAAAGCATGTGCAAGTTATTATCACATTATGAAAGTATCGTTGTTAATTAATTTATGAGGTAAGGGGTAAAAAGTGTAATTTTTACATTTACATTTCTGTAGCTAGAAAAATGCATTTGTTCTATTGTATTTGTTTATGATTACTTTATACTTTATGCTGATTCATTGTGTTACAAGATCCACCTTAAATCATTCTAAAATAAGAAATTTTTTTTTAAATAAAGCAAGTGATCAGGTGAAATGATGTCATGTCATATCACGGGATATTTCGCAGAAAAAACATAACGCTCTGTTTGGGTTTTTTATTCTCCCCAATATCCTGCAGCCCATAACTCGGTAAGGAATCTAATCAAACGCTGGGGTTTTTAATCAGACGATCATGCTGAAAAAAAAATATTCAGAGGATAGATATAGACCATGTGCGGGTTAAGCGACGGACACGTTAACAAATAACCTTTGAACCGTCCTATCCTTATTTGCACATACAGCACAGCCACTTTGTTCTTGCCCCAGTAAGCATGTTCAAAAAGGTACTTATTGCAGAACGGGGCATTACTGCAACCCGCAGCAAATCTGTGATAAACACACACACACACACACACACACACACATACGCCTACTTTTCAATGAGCACTACTGCATCAATCATTTCAGATACCAGGCTGTTGACACAAGGGCTCTGGGGAGGCAAACAGGGGAGGGAGTCTGGAAAATTCCATAAGTAACGAAGCTTATGAAGCGAGGCTTTGGGATGAGACTAGTGGCCTGACAAGGTCAATAAGCTTTACGGCCTGCTAAACTGCTATGAAAAACTCCCAGGCAGGCAGAGGCACTCTTTGATAACGGAAGGCATGGTGGGAGTCGAAGTGCTGCTGTAGCTTTATTGCTTCATTCTTCTTTCTTTTCAGGCGTCAAGTTATTTTAAGATTTGCGCTGACCTAGGTGAGCGCTGATACATACCGACTGCTTGTGTTATTCAAGATTAGGCAAAAGAGTACTGACAGTAGCCTTCCCTTCATTTTACCATCAGTCTGCAGCATAGTAAGAGGTTTTGCCAAAAGCATAACAGATTAAATATAGTCTGAAACAAGGTGGTGGTAGATCACCAGAAAAACTCCACCAGCTAGCAGCTGCCAAAGCTCAAATCATGTGTGGTCTTCCAGGCTTGGTTTTCACAGCCACTGCACATGTGGCTGGTGTCTAGGTGTGAAAAGGTTTTCTGTTTGAAAGACTTTCCGTATATATGTTTGTCTAGAGGCAAATGGAGAAAAAGTGTCCACTACAAAAAAAAAAAACAAGTCGTAAGCTCAAAGACGTAAATTTGATGCGTGTCCCTCCTAGCGTAGCCGTGTCCTTCTGAGCTACAAATCTGCCCGTCAGTGGATTTATGACCTACATCCAAATCAGTGCCCTTTCTGAGAAAAGCGTTCTAGGTCTTTGAAAATCGTGTGCAAGAAGGATCCCTTATTGCTTACCAAGTAAAGCTGCAACTAGAACAGCTTTACTCGGTTAGCAAAAAGGTTTTTGCCAGGCATAGCTGACACAAGTTGACACAAATTGTGTTTGTTCTCAAGATTTACATGTTTACATGCACAGTCTGCATTTCTTTAGCTCTTAATTTCAAACACTAATACTGCCATATTCTTGAGGTGCTTTATAGTTTTGACAATAAATCGTCAGCAGCACCTACGGTTGCTTCTGGCTGACGGATCCGATAAAGATTAGCTCGTACAAAGTACACGTGAGCATATCCCATCCCAGCTTGACAGATTTTACTATCTGCATCGACCTGAAACTTTGATCATTGGTTATTATTTAAAGAATTCACTTGATTGACAGACTTTGAGGTGGTTAAGCTTGAACCCGGGTCTTCCTAGTCTTCCTTGGCGGTGCAGCGTCTTGGATCTCAGGAGTCCACGTCTTCATGCAACTCCAGTGCTTAAACCATTTAAGCCACCACTGCTCAAATTTATCTTAAACTATTACAAACTTGGCCATCACAATGAGCATCCAACTGTGGGATGAACTGGAACTCAAACAGCACCTCAAACCTCCTCACCCCAACATTAGTGTCTGATCTCATTAATCCTCTCGTAGCTGAATAAACAGAAATGTATCCACACAGAGGGTATAAACTAGAGCAAGCACTCACATCTGTGGTTCTGCCCTAAATTGCAATCACAAAGTAAATACACAGCTGTTTAGACTGTCTGGAACCAAGACTCGAACCCTGTTCTAGTAAAAAAAGACGAAGCTTCATGAACGCTGCGTTCCGGTTGGAGTGGAGGTACATGAGCGTCCTGAACAGAGCCTTGACTCTGACTTTAGATCACTAAACATCTCTGGGATTCTAACTCTGGGACTAAACACTCCTCAAAACCACATTAGTGCCTGATCTCGATAATACTATTGAATCTGAATAAACAAAAATATTGTATCTTCTAACAAAAGTCTCGCAAAGCAAAAAAAGATTAAACCTTGAAAATAGGACATTTACTACAAAAGGTATGAACCACAAAATACTGGTTATATAAACGTACATTATTGGTTGAACAACAAAGGACATTATCAGTACCGACATACCAGAGAATCGACTCGGTAGTTATGAAGGGGATCACCAAGATCACCTGATCCAAGACGAACACAGGGTTTTAATTAGTTCTGGATCCAGGATTAGTAACTCTCCCAGGCCATTCATAATGTTCACGAAAGCTCTTCTGCATCTTCTCACATTCAGTATCTCTGTAGCAAATTTCAAAGCAGTTGTGATTTTTTTTAACACTCAGTGACTAATGCCAATGTTGCACAGCAAAAGAGTTGATCTCTGATCAACCATTCACACAGAGCTGTTTCAAGCACACTCGTCCAAGATCAGATCAAGTAGGCTTTGTGGAGGCAGAGGCCTCTGGCTTGTGTAGGAGTACAAGTGTGATAAGAAAAAGCTATTCAAAGCACGTGAGTCATTCAGCAAAGGACTAAACACATATGCCGGTTGCCACTTCCCGTCAACTCGGTGCCTTTTATTATTTAATATTTTTTATATTATTCTTTTTGCTTCTATTGTACAAGCAGTAGAGGAAAAAAAAAAAGAACACAGTTCGTTAAAAACAATGTCCTTATCGCTATTTGCAGGGGTTGCGGTGTTAGAATTGATGGAAGAAAATGAACAAAACCCATCAGCGTAAATGAGTTTTGGGTTTCCCCAGTCAGGTCTGTTTACGGAGCGTAGATGAAAACGGGTTTATAGGATGTAATATTTTGTTACGGAAAGCATATTATGGTGTTTGTATGAAAGGAAATAGCCTTGTTTAATAGAGGCTACAGAAGCGTCGAGGCTTGCCGATGCTGGGACGTGGGCCGAGTTAACTGGGTTTACTCCAGCAGTTTGCACAGGCTGCCCTAATCTCTCCAAATCCTTCACTACTTCAATGACTGCTCTCATCTGATTAAGTGCAACCCCCGGAAAAGTGCATTTGATGCATTAATTAAGCGAACTCTTGATTTATTAGTGCATAGGGGTTGTGCGTGTTGCCAAAATCGGCAGACAGAATAATAAATAGGACTATAAAATCCAAAAGGAAGGCAAAAAAAACAGAAATGAGATTTATTTATTTATTTATTTTAAAATGCATGGACATGGTTTCTTTCGCCTATTTGCCGTAGTGAAGGCAGCTGCCGCATGCAATCAAAGGTCACTTTGTCATTTTCTGGGAAATGCAATAGCCCTAGAGTGTCAGCAACACCTCATTTGAGAGTGTGTGTGTGAGGTCGGCTCGCCATACTGGGATGCTCTCTCACTCGCCACCCCTAAGGAAACTGGAAAGTTTTTTTTTGAAGCATGCTTCTGTGGGTGGACACAGAAAAAAAAAAAGTTGCTTGAAAGATTAACCCAGCTCCCTTTTATAGCCCTGACAAGAGGTTAAATCACTCGTTAAAGCCTGCTGCTCCAACCTGAATAATTAGATCATGAATATTATAGCGGCTGACTCAGTCACACTACGACTGATCAATCGTGGCCGGCTTGGCAGGGAGCAGAGTCAGGGATAAGCCTCCCGCTGCACAGAATGCCACGCTTCCACAGGGGGCTGGTCTAATTAAGCTGAGGGCGGCAGAGTCAAAGAGGACACAGTGAGCCAAAACTTTCTTTTTTGCTTATAATGAAGCCAGCAGAGCCTTTTTTTTCCAAAAGCTGTTTAAAGGGCAATGACACACTGACCATATATACTCCAAAAAACAAACAATGTTGCGGATTTGCAGAGGATCTGGGACCGTTGCTCATTCTTGTTTAGCGCCTTGACTGCACAGTGGGCAAACTAGTTAATCTGGAACATCCAAAATTACGACCCTCCCATCCCCTAAATATTACATTTACGGCCCCTGGCAGACGCCCTTATCCTTATCCAGTGCGGCTTCCATTTATCTTCTGATACATCTGAGCGATTGGGGGTTAAGGGTCTTGCTCAGGCCCTTGAAGCTAAAAAACAGCACACAAATTTTTAGCAAGTTTGTATTGCTGGTGTGTAAATTAACAGAAATGGGACAGAGAAGGAACAAAGCCACAGTCAAACCCGGGTCACGCGCAACACAACAGCATCTCGTACATGTTGCCGTGCTACCCACTACACCACATTTCTCAGTTGTTGTCTTCCACAATGACTTTTTTTCCACATGCAAAAATTGGTACAAATATCAATGTCAAAATCAAAAAACACCCAAGCCCAACAAAAAGTCCAATATTTTTCATTGTATCTGCAAATTGTGCTTAACTTCTACTAATTATTTAATCATATCAATACCAAATTTTGTCATAATAATCTAAAAAGCCCTTTATGGTGTTAAATTGTGAAGATCTTGAGTTTTCCTTAAAGGGCGTGTCCCTGGCGTTGCGTGGAAAAGGACGTTTCCACGCAACGCCAGATCTGACTCTTACTACACATTATTAAACAAGAAAAGATCTACATGCCCCAAATTCAGTTGTATTGATAGTGCCATCTTCCAGCAACAGGAAGTGACATTTCACTCGTTCTAGAGATCTAATAACATTAACATTACATAATGACACCAAAAGATTAAGAGTTTTCCTAAAGATGTAAAGTGTATATGTGATGCTGGGGCAATGTTGGATGTATTGCCATAGGAATAGACAATCTTTTAACCCAGTCATACAATCTCTAATATTCCAATATAATCCAAGGTCATATATTTTTCATTTTAAATGCATATTGGCCACCCCTTGCAGTACTATTAGTGTGTTTTTCCTTCACAATTTGCCTTCACAATTTTTGGATCAGTTTAAATAGAAAGAGTAATTAAAAATCAGTACCGGGTCCCAGATATTGGCCGCCTCTTCCAGACTCGGCTCTGTACGTAAATATTGAAAAAAACTAGCTAATAATCGGGAGTAGAGATTACTCGGTTTTAAATGGGTCTTGCACTATTTTATCAATCAAGAATAATTCACTTAAGACTTTAATATTATTATGTATTGCCAAATGATTTCGCAAGTCATTTGGCTTAAATATCCAAACCACTTCAAGTAAAGAAAAAAATTATGAATAAATGTTTTTATTGTGAGTTTTATGCCAACTGGTAAAACCCAGCCTATGAGGATACATTTTTTTTAACTCAGTGCCTATAAACTTCAACAGTAAAACCTAAAATAGCATTGCAGCGATATCTTTCTCCGACAAAAAGAAACCTCTCCCTAAGCAATGGTTTCTACTTACCTGGGGGTTCTTCTCCCCTCCCCTCCCCCCAACAGTGCAGTGTGCAGACATTTTCTGAGCTCTGTATCTCCCAGCAGATGCTAAGAGCATGTGCTGTCAGTGAAAGCTGAGATATAAGAAGAGAATATTTGTCAAGCCTGAAAGATAACACCTTTCCAATCCATCCTCCCCTTCTCTGCATCATGGGAGCTTTTGGTTCGCCTAGCAGGTGAGAGTCTCTATTAATAACCGGAAGCTCCATCGCAAGAATGAATAGCGCAAGTTGGGCCCCCAGGACGTCCAATACAGGAAGACAAATAACCTGGTCATGACTAAACATTTACACACAGATTTAGCCAAATATTCTTGTGGCAGTGAGGTGCTTAGTCAAATTTCTTCCCATCCCTTTCACCCATCTAGCCTTGCGTAGAAGGTCTGATGGCAGAAGGTCTGGGAACGTCAAGCGCTTTTAACGGCTAAAACTAACCAGTAAAGCAACCAATGGTGTTTTGTTTTGTGTTTAGCTGCGTACATCCATTCAGTTGGCACACATCTCTGTACATTTTAACTAATTAGAGGACGCATCAGAGGTTTAGCCAGCGATCGTGTTGATTGTGAACGATCGTGTTGTCTGTGGTGGAGTCTACGCATAGCTTGCGAACAACATGCAGACAATTGGAAAAAATAAATAAATAAAGTAATTGAAAACACACAACTAAAAAAAAACAGGTCATCGAGGATAGAAGTTTTATTTAAATGCTAAAAGTGGACTTTTTCCTCCTCGAAAGCTGTGCTGTTGTTCTGTGGATTGCATTAAAAAGGGTTTAATGTAGTTAGGGCAGAAAAAATATGCAACTGCAAAAGCACACTCGAGCAAAGATGCCCACAAGCACAGACACAAATACACGATAACGATACACACGCATACAAATCTCTGAAATGTTTGTGCTACATTACCCCCAACAAATTCTTCTAAAAACACACATGGGATTTAATCACTAGGAAGATTTATCACATGAATGGATTTACATAATAGAGAGCCCATGTTGTTGGATGAAATATAAATTATATTGCATAAACCACAGAACACAAAGAAAGTTAAGATAATAATGCTAAAATAATTTCTTTAGTTTCATATTTTACCCCTCTTTGATGGGAAGTCTTTTTTTTCCTTTACAGAAAGTTTAAATTCTATATTGCTTCTTTATACAGATGCTTATTCATTCCATGTGGAAGAACAGAATCACATTAAAACCAGATAAAAGTTTCTCTGTCCCCCCGGTGGAACACTACGCGCTAGGACTAAAATCTTTGGGTCAGACAGAAAAGCTAAACGTGTTACATTGTTCGAAAGCGAAGATTCTTCAGGCAGAACAATGCAAACCATTTTAAAATATAATAAACACTGGGTAGAATCAGTGTCTTGAACAGACCACCAACTGCCAAACATACCATCACAATGCTGCGGGGGAGAAATAGCCGGTAAAAGGCACTGATCCAAAAAATCCCAACAAAAATATTTAAAATATTTAGTCCAGACACATTTTTATGGCGATAAACATCCACAACAGTATCAGAAGTTGAGCACAGAATATGAATCGTAACGTCTGTACTAGCACGAGGCAAACACTAAACAGAAAAGAACTGTACTTGTGTCTCACCCTTCTTTAAAGGATGTTTCCAAAATAAATGTAGCAATTAATTGAACCAAACGGACAGCTTTTAGCACAGATGGTAATATTGTGTAATGTTTATTATAGTAAGTTGACTTTTTTTCACGCTAAATGCTTTTATTAATAAACTATACTTTAAAATGCAATTATTGAACCCCTTTCATTTTTGTTGTTTCATAACTGTTGATAACTGTTTCATACAGCTGGTAGATTCAGCAATTCATATTGAAATATATATATATAGTTGTCGATCAATAAGGGGAAAAGAAATATTGAGGTTACATTTTTGCCACCCAGCCCTACCTGACGGACAGAAAGACTCACAGAAAAAAAAACAGCAAGTATAAAGGTTTTGGAAATGTAGAGCATGAAATGTAAAACACTGCAACACTTTTTTGAAAAGATTTTTTATTTTTTTTTAATTCCATTTTTTCCCTGGCTTTTATGCGGTATGCGTGAGTCTCTTTACATAGACTCATTTACATCAAAACAGGCTGAAATGCATGAATGAAGTTTAAAATTTTTTTTACGTATGCTAACAACCGACTTTTGAATATACAAATGTTACGGAAATGGTTGGCTTTAGTCTAGTTTGCTTCTAGTCTAAGCATGCCTTGGGTTGGCGTGGCTTACTGAGTGACTGCAAAATAGAAAGGCATTTCAATTCCGGGAAGTCTATAGTCTACGAAAATGTCAAAATGTCACGATTTTTAACCCCAGGCACCAACGTACGTGTGTGTGTTGGCAAATGCTGGTCCATTCATCAGAAAAAACATTCCCGGTGGCAACCATGGGCTCATTCCACCAACTGCCCTTTACATATATCCAATGTTAAAGTGTGTATAAACATTCTTGAATTAAAACATGTCTGGTGTACAAAATTACAATCCAAGAAATAATTAAGAATAAGAGCCTCTGACAAAAACTTTATTTAAATGCTTCAAACACTTATGACCAATTCCATTCTGGGAACTAGAAGAATGAATAATAAACATTCATTTTTCTATCTTCTATAAGCGCTTATTCCCAAACTCAGGGTCACAGAGGTCTGCTGGAGCCTATCTCAGCGGACATAGGACGAAAGGCAAGGGGTTACACCCTGGATAGGTCGCCAATCCATCACAGGGTCACACAGACAAACGCACACAGACAATTTAAAGTCGCCAATCAACCTAATATACATGTTTTTGAACTGTACGGAAACCGGAGTAACTGGAAAAAGTCTCCACGCAGAAAAATCTCTTGCCTGGGTATCGAACCAGGGAAGTTCTTGCTGTGAGGAAACAGTTCTAACCCCTACACCACCCCGCCGCCCATAAAAAACATTAATAATAAATAAATAATATAAAATATTTTAATGGTTAGCGCTGTTGCCTAACAGCAAGAAGGTGCTGGGTTTGATTTCTGGACAGGGGTCATTCTGTGTGGGTTTACACCGGGTACTCCGGTTTCCTCCCCGAGTCCAAAAACATGCGAGTTGGGTTGACTGGTGATTATAAATTGCCCATAGCAATGGGTACGAGAGTATGTGTGTGTGTGTGTGTGGCCCTGTGATTGACTGGTGACCTGACATGGGTTTAGCTCTCTTGCCTTAAGCTTTTTCAGAGAGCTGTGGCCCCTTGACCCTGAATTAAGGAAAAAACTGGTATAGAAGATGAATAAATGAATAATCAAAGCGATACACTATTGTGAAATTTATATATATATATTATTGATTATTAGCTGTATAGCTTTTCTATACGGAATTAATCCACAGGACACTTTAAACTCGGACGCTAATCTACCTTCACCATCCTCCACCTCCAACCATTCTCCACTTCCCGCCATACGTGTCTGATCTCTCCCTCTCTTTTCCCCTCTCTCTTTCTCTCTAAACAAGTCATACATTAGCACACACACACACAAGTCTTAGTTCCCAGCACTCATCTGATGTGAGATTGATAACTGCAGCGGGCAATGCTGATAAATCAGTCTGAGCCGTGAGGTAGCAATCAGATGGAGCAGGTCTCACCTCATGCCAGACCCTGACTGCGCAAGCCTTTTGATTTACTGGGCAATGACTCAACACTTCCTGCTCTTGCTTTAAAGACACTTTTAACAAGACCGCCAGAGTGCAGGAGGAGACCAATGCGGAAATTTTCATTGCTTTGCTGCTCTTTAAGCATTATTTGGGGTTTTCGCTTCATTTTGATCCAGACCCCCCCACCACCACCACCAAAGTAACATACTAATGGTCTAACATCCGAGTAGGATAGAATGTGCAGTCGCTAGTGTTTAATTCAGAATTAGCTAGTCCAACTCTATTTATTAGCTACTTTTATGTAACACCGATCTGAAAATCCGAATATCCAGCAAGTGATGAATTGTAATGTTCTGAAGGTCATGTAAAAAAAAAAAAAGGAACTCCCTACCACAGAAAAAAACGGTATATCTGCTTGTCAGTTTTCACTAAACCTTCACTCTGGTTTATTTTTCCACAGTCTAGGTTTCGAAGGGTAAGCTAATATGACACTGCTGACTTTCACGTTTAATCTCTTGCAGCAGGGTTGACGTTCTCTATGAAAGACTTTAGTGATTGAAACCTCCGCACACAGCATCACACAAGCTTAAGCTCCGAAGACAAGCAGCCATTCAGACTGCTTTCACTCAGGTCCAATGGAGGTCACCGCATAGGCTTCCCCTAGACCATCTCTCAGCAAGTACCTGAAAACAGATCTCTCTCTCTCTCCACCATGGCACATGCAAAAACAAAACTAGTGTCCCTTTTTTTCCACCGGCTTTGTTTCCCTTGTGTATCAACAAAACTGCAGGCTACATGTGTTTTCATTCTCCAGGAAGAAAGCCATCTGCTGCTTTACTCAGCACAGAGATACGGTACACCATTCAATGGCTGTAGAGTGGGTGTCCATCATAAAAGACCCCTATTCCATTCTCAGAGATGAAGACATACACAGACACAAAGACACACATACAGAATGACATGCTGCTTTGTTACAGCCCTTTTGAGTCCTTACTGTATTTCATATAGAGTTAGAAGGGCTGTATTCCTACCTCAAACTTTTAGGACATATTAACATTCCAGATCTTAATGCCTAATTCAGATTTTGTGACTATAACCAGGGTTTTTTTTTAATGACCCTCTTAAATCAATGTGATTTTATATATGGCTAAACAACCTAATGTAGATGTTCTGACCTGAAAAGAAAGTACAAAGGTCACAAAGATGAAACTATTAAGTCAGCAAAAAGTGCAGCATCTCTAAAGGTAACAATAATATATATTTATTTTTCCTTTTTTTAAAAAAAAAGGCCTGAAACTGAACTGAAAGTATCGGAATCCAAGTGCTTTTTTTTCAGGATTACACTGTCGTATGTTAGATCTGATCGGTGCCACCCTGAAGGAAAACAAAAGTTTATTACTGTTAATTTAGGGACATTTTGTTGTAAGGACTCATTTCCTAAACATTTTGGAGCTCTAAGACGGGAGATTTCACATAATGTGTTTTTAACTAGCATGCCATCATTTAATAGCATTTGGGAGCTAATGTAACTGTGCTAATGTGGCAAGCTAAGCAGCAGGCTTTCCTGAGGTAACAAAATAAAAATGTTTTAAGCAAGCAAAAGAAGCTAAAATGATTTTTCCAGCAGCAGCTAAAGAATTAACGAAGCTGAATGAAAAAACTAAATAACCAACAGAGAAATAACAGAAAAAAACAAGTTCGTTTGTAAAAAATATATTGGTAATAGGGCAGCACGGTGGCTTAGTGGTAGGCTCTGCTGCCCCACAGAAAGAAAATTCTGGGTTTGATTCCTGATTCCCGTTTACTCCGGGTACACCGGTTTTAACCCACAGTCCAAAAACATACATGTCAGATAGCAGTCAAAGTGTGTGTGTGTGTGTGTGTGTGTGTGTGTAGCCCAGTTTATAATAAAACAGTAATACAAGTTAAGTGGTGGTTTAAATGAGTAAGGCTTGATTGGAAGACCTGGGTTAAAGCCCCACCACCACCACCGCAAAGTCCACTACTGTTGGGTCCTTAAGCGAAACCTTTAACCCTCCAAGAAATATGCTAAGAAAAACATTTCACTATACGATGAACGGTATGCAATCATGTAAGTAAAAAAAAAATGGAATTAAAAAAAAATAAGGTTAGTAGCACACATTGTTGCTAAAACCAAGCTATAAATGATCAATTTAACCTATTCTAAGCAAACAAATTTTAAAAATAAAAATGTAAATTACTAGTTTTATCCTCCTCCAGCTTTTTTTCCTGGGGTAATTGAAGATACGGGAAACATCTTTGCATTTAAGCAAAATTATTGGATTATCTTTCCTGCTAATGGCCTTTTACAGGCAAATCCAATGTAAATGAGTCGGGCCCTTTTCTCGCCAGAGATTTTGACTTCACAGTTATTAGTCAAAGATGAATTCAAAATTAGGTAATAACACATCGTTTTTAACCGAGTTGCTTGTAATCGCAAACTAAATTCAAGCGGCTGAGGTTCTGTGTGGTTTAACGATACACACAATACAGTCAGCGTCAACATTAACAGCAGGATCGTGTGGAGATCAGAACCAGATCCTTACACCACGCAAGCCTTTTCACAGCAGTCTATACATTTATATTAGCACTCAGTACAGAGCCCAGAGCAGTAATGTCATACAACACCTCCTCTGCTATTAAGATCCTTGGCGTCCAAACACTTAACACCATAATGACTTCTCACACACTCGCAACTCATTGAAGGTCTGCTTAGACAAGTCAGCTCATATATCAGACAACAGAGAGGGAGAGAGAGGAACTAATTCTCTTAAGATGCTCGGTGTAAATTTCCTTTGGGGCGAATAAAATATGTATCTACGCATGCATGTATCCATGCCTTTATTTATTTATTTATCTATTCCTCCATCCATCTATCCATCCATCCATCTATCTAAACAGACAATTACCTCACAAAAGATAACACCACAAAAGGGTATAAATAATCAAATTCCAATTTTATTTGGTCACATATACACCGTACAACATATAGTGAAATGTTCATCTTTAGATATCCCATCTTAGAAGGTTAGGGGTCAAAGCACAGGATCAGCCATGATAGCTGGAGCAGGAAGGGTTGATGCGCCAACAAGGATCAAACAGTGGCAGACTTGGCAGTGGTCTAGGTCTTCCTAGTTTTCACCACTTATGTTTTGTTTCTGAAACTGCTAGAATATATCAAAGTGCAAAGTTGAAAGTAAAACAAAACTCACACCACAGATACACGCCTTTCTTTACCCTTCTTGCAAAAGACATTTGGTTTTGGAACTACTTTATCCATGCTAACTTTTTCCTCAGCACTGACAAAGTGCAGACAGAAAGTGTATAAAACTGGAAGGCAGCAGAAGCAGCCAGTGGGGACAGGTGCTAGGGAAAAAAATCCAGCCAATCACAAAGATTTGTGGTAGGTACTGGCCCAGAGGCAGACATCATTCATCAAAGAGCATTTATGAGCAACGGAGCAGAGCCTGCGATGATGAAATTACAACAACAACAGCCTGAACGTTCTGCACCACAGTCCGGGGTTTTTTCCCGGCTTTGTCAAGTATCGTCACCTGTCTCCTATAACACCGGCTTTACCCTTTTGTGCATTCGGATCCTGTTCCCTGATTTGGCAGGAGTTGCTTTGGCCTGGTCTTCGTTTTACTCCATTGTCCTCTTAAAGCGGCGTCCAGAGTACTCCAGTTAATCTCAATGCATTAAACAAGCTCACTTACGCCAGGCGGTCACACAATGGAACAGCAGACACAGAACGTACAAGATATGAGCAGAAGGTAGACGTGCGCGCACACACATACTTTCATGCGACTGCTTTTATGTCGTCTTTGTTCTATAGACCCTTATTAGATGCTAATGGCAGACGGAGCCCACTCGCGGGGCATAAAGCACAAGCCGTTCAGCTTAGCAGTTTGATTCAGCAACTGCTGCTAAAAAGAAACTCGAAAACTGCAGCCAAGTATCAAAACATGGACACAGACAGAACCGCCTCTCATGATCACCAAAAAATATGGGTGGAACCAAAAAAAGGTGAAGCATCGACCGGATAAAATCGGTTTATCTATCCAGTTAATCCAGTTACGCCAAAGTCTTGTTTAAACACAATTGGGACACAAAGCCATTTAAATATGTATAATTTCCTTGTCATCTTGCTTCATTATATAAACTGTGATTGATTCCATTGTTATCGTTACTGCACTTTGGACTACAGTTTCCCTTGAGATCCTTTAAATTTGTGGAAGATTGAAAGGTTGATTGAAGGTGAAAAAAGGTTCACTCGACTTTCAGTGCATTCAACCACTTATCATTTATTGTTTTAAACACCAAGCTCTTGAAAGATAAGACTCTTTAGGGGGTGGACAAGAACTATTCTTTAGGGGGTTGCCAAGACTATTATGTCGCAGTTTCGTGCATCTGAAGTACACACAAATAAGTACAAGCGGACATTTTGCTTTTAAAGCCTAGCTTTTTTAATCATCAATTCTAGAGTTTCCCTTTTTATTTTTAAACCAGCAGACTGAAACAGAACCACGCCGGGTCAACCATTTGACACTTGATCCAGTGGCTTTCAGATTTTACCCTAGGTCACAGATTTGCACTCGAGATAATCCAAAGGCAATGTGTTTCTGACACAATCGTTTACTGCCAAGAGTTTTTGGCAGCCCGAGAGTCATGAAAAGCAAATGACCAATTAGCAAAGTGCCGCAACGCTAATGGCATCCTTCTGTAACCCCTCGTTAGCAGCTAAATGAACTGAACTGGAGCAGACAGCGATGCTATGCGATGCATTGCGATG
>JAOTQW010000023.1:2693198-2704532 GCA_026260075.1 Sisor rabdophorus
GTGTACTATTTTAAATCAACTAATACTTACACTTGTATGTACAAAGGGGTATCAAAAAGTATAGAGACACGCCAACAAATCTCAGCCTAATACTGCATGCAAAGTTGTGATCTTAGGTTCTGCCCAAGCTCTTTGTGTTATCTTTAAAAGTAAACTGAATCAATTACTCATCACATCGATATCGATTATGTCCCATAATGTCAGTGTGGTTTACTTTTGTCAGGTCGACTCCTGTAAGAGCGTTAACTGTAACTGGCAGCTCAGCCAACAGACGGGTCACTTCACCGGTCACACGACTGCCCTCGCCACTCAGAATGACAATCTCGTTGGTCCTGCTCAATGGGGCCGCCACTTTTTCAGCAATCTGTGCAAAGAGATTTAATTGGTCAGATAAAATGTTAAAATAAAATGAACATGATGGGTATTTATATTTTTTCATGTGCAATTCACTCTTCTAGCTTCTCCCCAGCAAGTAAAACAATTAAATATTGGATATTTATTATAACATTAAATGTATGTACTTCTTCATACCTTGGGTAGGGCCTCTAGGACTAAAGCTGTTTTTGCTGCCTCTCCATACTGCTGGTAAGCTTCGGCTTTTAGCTTCATCTTTTCTGCTTCAGCTTTGCCCACAGCTTCAATCGATGCTGCTTCAGCCTCGCCAATCTTTCTAATCTTTTCTGCTTCAGCCTGCGATGTCAGCACCTTCTTCACTCTGTTAAAAATAAGGAACATTCGCTGTGTATATAAATCTACAGCACGTATATTTTTTTATGTAAATATTTTTTCCCGATTATAATATACCATTTCCTGCTTTCTACATACTTTTTTCCTTCTGCCAGCTGCTGCATTTTGTAGGCCTCAGCTTCAGCAGGCCTCTTCACTGTGGCGATTAGCTCCTTTTCTGTCCTGACTATTTCTTTTTCTTCAATGGTGATCTGTTTCTTTCTTTGTACGACTTCGATCTCGATCTCCTCCAAACGAATCTTTTGCTGCTCCTTAGCTGCCTGGAGCTCGTATGCCAGCTGGGCCTCAGCTTTCTGAAGCAGCAAAAAGAGAACAGATGCACTTCAGATAATGGTTACATTTTTATTATTACAGTCCCCAGGCATCTGCGTGGTGGAGATTCTGATCTCACTACATCTGGAAAATGTACCCACTGAATTCCCAGGCTCAACAACAAATAACCCCAAAGGCCTGCATTGTTTATACAAAAACAAATTTATTGCTTTTTATTTAAATTCAGTTTTAATTTAATATTATACAGACATCCAATTACTCGTCCTATCCACCAATACCTTTGTATTGACTTCCTGGTTAAAAGCAGCTTTCTGCATCTCCAGCTCTCTCTTTGAGTCGGCCATTTTAGTGTCTGCCAGGAACTTAATATCCATCATTTCCCTCTTGCATTCTGCTTCCTGTAGAGCAGAATCGATTAAGCATGAGTAAACTGAGGCACAGACAAAATCGATACAAACCAATTGCTTTGAATTAGCCTTACGTACCCTGATACCAGCATCCCTTTCTGCCTCCGCTACACCAATGTCTGCATCTCTCTGTACAGCCGCCGTCTGGGTCTTTCCCAACGAGCTTAGATACTCCACTTTATCATATACATCCTATATGATTACACGCACATTTATTGAAACGTGCACACAAAAAATAGCTTTTCATTATTTTTCATTTGTAACTTCCATTCCAGTACATATGTATGTAAAACATTAGAACAAAAAAAAAAATTCAAATTCAGTTACACAGTGTTCACCTTAATAGTAAAGCTGAGAATCTCAATACCCATTCGACCAACATCTGGAGCGGCTACCTCCCTCACCAGGCTGGCAAACTGATCTCTGTCTTGGTAAATCTGCTCCACTGTCAGAGTACCTAAAAACACAGGGCTGAGGTCAGATATAATACAAATGACAGAAGGCAACACAAAAAGATTAGGAATTAGAAATAAAGTCACAACCTCACTTATCCCAAAACCAAAAAGCTTTGCTCTGCATGGCAAATTTTACTAATGCTGTTCTCCGTATTATTACTGTGATACACTTTCATATCTGAATACAACAGTGTCATAAGGATATATAGAATTAAACACAACTGACTCACCCAGAATGGAGCGCAAATGACCCTCCAATGTCTGCAGGATGACCCCTTTTATCTCCATAACAGATTTACCCAGAAACTGTTCACAGGCAAGCGAAAGAAGCTCTGGATCAGTCATTACCTTGACCTGAAAGTAGTGTGTACAAAAGAAAAAGTAGTGATCCCATGCTCCAAAACATTCAAAATACTGTACACAATATTTAATTGGGTAACACAAGTTACAATTTCATCTTGTATATAAAGATGATGTTAAAAATAAAGCAATACTAAAGTTAAAAATTTTATATATGATAATCAAATCAGTAAGAAAGATAAAGACTTTAGGGCAAACTAAGAAAAATGTAAGAACTGGTGATTTCTTGTATTTAGTAAACAGGCTTATTATTCTAAGGGCAGTTGTTGAAATAAAATTAAAGATGTAAAATGTGAGTATATAACAAAATGTAAAACAAAAAGAAATCAAACCGATGTGACGTTAGATATCGCCAAAGCTAAAAAAACAGTAAAGAATAGCTATACTTATTTAAGATCTTTTAGTAATGTTAATGTTCCTTAAGCTATATGTGTGTCTTGGTGGCTGTAATGAGCACTTCTGTATTACAGCATTATAAAAAACTGCACGTGGAACAGCTATTACCAACTTATTAGAATCTTTGCTTAAAAATTATTTTAAAAATGTCTGCTACTTAGTTACTTGGAATGTCAATTCAAGAAAATGTCAAGAAATTACATTTAATGAAAATAACTCCCATGAAATGGGAAATAAAAATTGCCCTGTTTAACATATAAGAGACCTTTGAGCTGTAAACGTAATATTTTGTCAATATTCTACAAACATACTATGCAGAAAGCAGTTTTTTTTAAAGACAGGATTTGGAATATTCTACTCTATAAACTTTGCATAACAACATTGATACCTGCTTTGACATCCTTTCTGCTTAGCTTTGCCCACCGATTTATGCATGCACATGGTAGGTAAATTACAAAAATGAATTAAGATGCTGAGCAGTTCCAAATTATTTCCATACACAGTCTTTGCATAACTGTTGAGTCGGATCCCCAAATTAGGAAACAGTGGCTTAGTTTATTTTTTGGGAAAGTTCCAGACTGCATTAGTAAAAGTATGGTCATTTATTCGATGAATTTTAAGAACAATTTGCTTTCGAAAATTTCAAAGTGGGTTTTTAAAAACAGAAATAAAAAAGGGGACAACTATATCGGACTATAATGGCACACAACACAAGTGGATCTGTTTTTATTAATGGTATAAGATTACTATTGCCTTGTTGCAAAACCTTTTAGCTTATTGTAGCAGTGGGCAACAATCTGCCATACCTATATAAAAGGACAGAATATTACCCATTACATTCTAATTCTTTTTAATTAATCATTTTATTCAATGTAAAAATCTAATTAAACAGAAATACAATAATATCAATGACAGAAGCAAAAAATTAGGGGTGTGTGTATATATATATATATATATATATATATATATTTCAACAACTGCCCTTAACATTATGTGTGTAACAATCTAAAACAACAGTATATCTCTTTAAGAAAAAGAAACAACAATCTATAAACAGACTGTTCCTGAAATGTATACAATACAGTTTTAATTACTGAAGTCTGCTGCTATGAAACAGGAAGAGAGTGAGCTGGTTCTTGGGACATACACATAACAACAGTAGGTGAGTTAACAAAACTTTGGGCTTCAGGCATAGACTTTGTATGTTTGCGCTAATCTGGGACTGGCCAATCTTGTTTGTAATTACAAAAGCTGTCTTACAGCTTTTGCGGCCTCAGATCAGCAATCTGGTGCTGTACACATACAACATAGTAAGCATAGAGTGAACAGCCAATGAAAATGTTTTATTAATTGATAATGGAAATAAAGGCGGTGGAAATATTATGCAAGATCAAATACAGAATCCGAAATAACTCCCAGTACTACACAGGGTGTTGTAATGGTTTGCCAGATTTCCTTATTCAGCTGATTCGGATGATAATGTTCATGTCATAAAGCAGTGAAGGCCCAAATTAGAATTATATTCAATATCATAATGTTTCATTTGGAGTCATTTCAGTGGTCTTTTTTTGGCTGAGTTTGATTAGTAATCCAAAAGTGCATACAGATGGAAAGGTCGACAATACCAACCATAACCTACAGAGGGAGTCAGATGAATCAGACAGACATTCAAATCACAGCTGCATGCGTCATTCCACATTACATATAAACACAAACAGGATCAAATACAACAAAAGGGCAAAATCAGGAAAAGTAATGGAAGAAAACGGAAAAAGGTCATTTAATAATTACGTGGGGTAAGTAAAAAAGGGTTGTTTTAGCAGGCTTTTTTGTTTACTCAATAGGGTAGATCCACTTCACAGTGTTATTGGGGAACATTAGGAAACCAACATATGCTTAACTGATTTCCCTTTTCCTTCTAGTTTCCTGTCTCCTTTTTTACAACATGCAATAAAAAGAAAAGAAAGAAAATAGGAGGAACTGAGTAAATGTGTTCAATATACGAGTCATTCTTGCTCATTGAATGGTCAAACTGATGACCTATTGCTCTTTTTTAACATGGATGGATATTAATGTTGAAGGATGTTATGGATATTGAAACCGAAGATAATTCATCTAAAGACGCAGTTAGAATGAACTGACTTCATACAAGCATGATACTTCATACAATACACATTAAATTACATTTAAGTTATCTACTATTTTTTTGTCTTTTCCTTTTTCTTCTTGATGTTGTTAAGAATCCAGACACAAAAAAATACTGTTTTTCTTTCTTATCATTTTTACTCTCTCAAAATGACGTGCTATGGTGGTTACACAAAATTAGTTTCATCTTGAACTTGTCGTTCAATTTATCCAACGTCTATAACTAAACAACTCATTAAACAACCATAATGCTTCATCATTGTTTCCTTTTTTAAACGATCCAATAGTTATGGGTAGGACTGCTCTGATATGAGCACTACTCCTTACTAAAAGTGCTTTTTTAGTTAATCAAATGTAAAAGCAGTGTCTGGTGTCTGGTTTCAGCAAAGTCTCCAGTGAAAAAAAAAAGCATGTGCCTTGACTGGACCAGAATGTAAGCAAACAAAATCATTTAGCCTGTTGTTGTTTACATTGATTTATATTTATTAACCTGTTTTAAGTAAACCATGCTTTAATCTTTCTGTTGTCCTTGGGCCAAATTTGACCCGTTTTAAATATTATGAAGATGGTTAGCAAGAAGGTCCCGGGTTTGATTCCCAGGCAAGGGGTCTGTCTGTGCAGATTTCTTCCTGTGCTTGCGTGGGTTTTTCACCGATTCCCTCCCACAGTCCAAAAACATGTACATGGCGACCTGTCCACGATATACCCCGGCCTTTTGCCCTATGTGAGCTGGCATAGGATCCAGCAGACCCCCTGCCCCAGAGTTAGGAATAAGCGGGTATAGAAGATGAATAAATGAAATTTATCAATATCATATCAACGGCCCTTACCAAAATATCCCTAGTTACAAATTCAGTTTTTATGGTATTGCTTGGTTGTGTAAACAAGAATTGGGTGAAATTTTTATGGTATGTTTTATTAACAGGTAAAAATAATTGTTGAATAGAATAAAGCACATGCTTTATGCTTTGAGGAAAAAACCAACCCAACATTTAATTAGTAAATTACTGACCAACTGTTTAATTAGAAAACATATTCTTAAATATCCCTAAATAAATCAGGCAATTGTGCTATAAAGCCAGCTGTGTTGAAGGGCAGGAGGAGGTGCTCTGGATTTACCTGTGCCACCCCTGTGACTGTAATCGCTACCCCTTCTGCTGTCTCAACATCTTCGCACTTGGGCTGCAGGGTCATAATCTCTAGTGTTATCCTGTGGGAGACGCAAAGAAAGGAAATAACAAACCCCAAAAATTGGGCTGATGGTCTACGGAAAAAAATGGCGTAAGAAAGAAAGTAGGAAGGAGGGAAAGTACAACAGAAAGACACAAAAGCAACAACAAAAAAAACCTCAAAAAAACATTCACGCCAGATACATGTGATCCATGTGCACTGTTTGCCTTTCAAAATAAATACATAAAATTAAACATCATTAAATATAAATACATCCTTTAATAAATACAGTGCATATGGAATTTAATAAAAGAAAAAAAAAGCATTGGTGACAGCTGACTCTCTTTCCCCTTCACTATCAAAGCAGCAAGGCATCAGTAATAGTGTGTATATTCCTGAACCAGAGGAAGCAGAAAACCTGCACAGGACAGATTTCCAGGTGAGCTTTCTGCTGCCACTGTTTATTTTTCCCTCCAGCTGTTGTAATTCAGTCTACTGGATTTGTTTGTCTGTTTTTTGTTGTTGTTTGCTTGGACTGGGTCAGATTACCTGAGCCACCCCTGTCACATCCAGGGGGACGCCCTCCGAAGTTTCGATATTCTCACATCGACACAGGACGGTTACTATTTCCAGGGAAATTCTTTGCAGGCAGGCGAGCAAAGAGGAAGAAAAGGGGGAAAGGGGTTAAAGGACAGCAGAATGTTATCAGCGCATTAAAGAGAGACTGGTTTTGGGCATTCGAAGTTAATCAAAAGTCGAAGTTCGACCAACTGTGTGCGTGTTCTTGAAAGGCCAAATCCAGCTGTATTAAATTTCATTTCTGTCTGCTACACCGGTTGTTAAACATGATCACTGAGGTTCAGGTACATTCTAATAAAAGCAATCTAAAGATGTACATTTTAGTCATTGCAAGTGTTGCACTCTATTGTCATGTTCACTGATCCGTTTTTTTCCTCTGATAACCTTCTGGCAGTGTCAGAAGTTTACACACACTTACCTGCAGTGTGACTTCACCTATGACAACAGTCACACCTATACCTAATCGGAGTGCCAGGTTTTATATGCATTATATTTATATTTATATAAAATGACACAACTAGCGAATCGGTTTAAAGTGCCAAAGTAGACACAAAAGCCATCACACACTTAAACTACGGCAGAGGGATCTAAACTCCGTTTCCTGTTCTTCCGTTTCACCTGAAGACAGCAGTTTGGGGTTATTTTTTTGAATGCCAAAAATGAGCCAGGTGTTATTAAAGTAAAAGGTTGCTGTGAAAGGCATGGCCAACTTTGCACGCTTAAGTAAAGGTAATTGGAGTAAAGGTAATTAACTCACTATAATGAGTAAAATATAATTTAACTGAGTTTAATTACCTGCCAAATTGATGAATTAAATTATCTAAATGCATTGTTGTCTGAAATCCGGCCCTCCGGCCAAATGCGGAACTGTTTAAGTCGTTTAAAGTAAGCTACGTGGATCATTTTTAGCGCTGACTGAAGACAGCAACTTTTTCGTGCAAAGTTTTTTCCACTCAGTGTCCAGAGTAATTTTTTTTTTTTAAAACAGTTGACAAAAACTATCAGACAGAAATTCAGCAGTCTTTGATTACAATTGATGATATTTGATTTTAAATAGACAAAGAATATTTTTCATTTATTAGCAGTTATAAAAAGTATTGCTTATGTTTAGGTCCAATAACTTTTTCATCCTTCTTCATATTCAAATGGAAAAACGTTCTTGAGCTTGTTTTTATAATTGGGTAATATTCGGTTAATTTTTTGTCTGTTTCTGCAATATTTAATACTCAAATATAAAGAATGATCAAGTGAATTCATACACCGTGATCAAAACTGTGATAATTTCACGGACTATAATCATACCAAACTCCAACTCCATTGTAAACTCCAATGTTGATTTGAGGTCATGTACTGTAGTAAACATTAGGGAAGGGAGGTAGGGTGGGGGGTTATTGCTTGTTTACTTGGTTGCATACAGTGAAAACGGATGTTTATAATAATTTCTGCACTCATTTAAAACAATGTGCACAGATTCTCATCAGAGACCAGGCACCAAAAATGATACTAGAATGGACTAGATCTGCACTATATAATTTATATAACTTATAAATAATCAAAATAAGGGTCTAGGTAATGTTCGTCCAAATGCAGAGTTTTTTTATAGGTTCTCTTTGGAGAAATCACTTTCATAAGAAAAACTAGACGCTAGTAGCAGTATTGAATTACATCCCACCCCTGCTTCATCATCAGTCAGCTCTTTGTTGTGCATCTAATCAGAAACATGGTTGTATTCTTTCAGATCATCTTCCAGGCTTTGGGAATATTAATAAGACACATCTGGCTTTGGATGCAGCGAAAGGAGGTCTGATCTGACCAGTTAGACTTGATCATGAGTGAAATACATTTAACCCTGATGTATAGGAAACAAAGCTTGACTTTATCGAGTCAAAAAAAGCAACACTAGCTCTGTTTTTCCTCCTTTATTTTATTAAATTAAATTAGCGTAATACTGACAGCAACCATTAGGCTAATTGCTAAGCTTCATGGCGGAAATACGGCGAGGGAAAAGAACTCCAGAACACCAGCCTGATCTGATGACTGACAAGCTCTGGTTTTTACTTTCGCTCAACTGAAATCATGCACATCCTTGTCAGCAGCACAGTGACACGCCTCCTGAGATACAGTGCAGTCCCACAAATATCTGACATGGAATTCCTTGCATGCCTTTCAGTTAGTAACAACAGTGCCCTTTCACACACACACACACACACACACTATCGAAAGTATTTTTGGCACAGCTCTCCACTGGACTAAAATCTCTTATACCAAGCGGCAAACTTAGGACCCCAGTAAAGCGAAGCAGGTTAGCGCGTTGCTCACAGAAACATGCAATTTCGCAGATCCATTAGAGAACAGAACCCAATCAGCAATTATTTTAGTCAGAATTGAAATAGGAACATAGCAAACAGCAAGTTGCGACAAAGCAGCTAACGTTAATATATGTTAAGAATAAAAAAAATTGACGACATAAGAATAAAATCTAACAACTGTCCTGGTTTAAATAAATTAATCAATAAACATATTCTTGATACTGAACTTCTGGTATGTAAAACTACAACTTGTTTTGACTTGCAACACAAACCCAACCCAAATAATAATAGACAACTCTTACTTTTGTATGTCTGTGAGAAGCCACCATGCCCATGCCCATCCTCCAACTGTGTAGGCCTTCTTATCAGATCCGCAACAACCACCTACAGCAACACATCAGGGAGAAAGTCAAATAAAAGCTTGAATATACATTTCTTAAAATCAGTTAGTTTAAACTTCATTGAGGTACGAATAGTTTGTGTCACGTTTAAGTAACATAGAACATATCGTGCATTAAAACCTCATTAACAAAAGAAACCGCAAATCTATGCTGTTGATCAATCATAGGATGCCATGTGATTTTTTTTTCAAATTAAAATCGAGGATGTAGGAATAACAGCGTGAACTTAGCATACAAATAAGCAAGTAGGTTACTAACACATGAAAGCCCCAGGCACTAAAACCTTCTTTAAAGTTTCTCACATTCTGACTAAATGTTCAAACTGTTCTCAATTATATGAATTGCATTGATATGCTCAAATCTTTAAACATCACATCTTACCACAAGTGAAACCACACACCAAGCCACATGCATGCAAAGAATAAGTACAAAGCACATAGCTGAAGGCGTTCACTGTTGGTGAAGAGCCGCCGTGTGCTAGTATACAGTGTCACAGGTGTTATGGCAAGTTTACATTTAGGGTCGGGTCATGTGAAAAATAGATCACAATTCATAATAGGGGTTTGATGACAGATACTGTAATGCTGCCTTATTTTACAGGGTTGATGGATTTATACAAGGAAGACAAGAGCTATGATATTTGGAAGAAATCAAAATTTCTCTTTTTTATAGGCGGCTGTGCAAGATGTAGAATTAGTGATTTTGCGCAGTTATGACCGTAATCAGCCCAAAATGTAAATATGATATTGGCTACAATTTAAAAACAACAATGTGAATAGGCATATAAGAAAAAATCTGATTTAAGGGATTGAGCTCAATACCTGGCAGTGTTAACGTTGTGTAACTGTATGATAATAACAATAATTACAAAGTAACAAAATAGTAACAGAACTAGAACTTAACTTGTCTAAAATCACATGTAGACTGTGTTTTGTTTTGTATTGTCGGTCAATTTACAATGTCCAGATTTGTCTAGATTAATGTCGGTCTTAATACTGTCTGTTTGCACTGTCTGTATCAGGTTGCGCACACGCACTTTATGTTGCTTTGTTTTTGTCCTGATAACTTTCCCTATTAGGGGGTAGACTGAAATTTAAATAATCACATGGTCGCTTGGGTTACAGAAAAAGAGAGGCTTTCCATGTTGTCAGTTTGAGCTTGTAAAACACTTTTTAGGGAAAAAAACCCACAAATAAGTGACTTTGATTTTCATTCCTTATCCAAGCTTAAAAAGAAACCGGAGATACTCAATGTTAAGACATTGTTTATACATAACAGAAAGGCTTTACGGGAACACACAGAACAGGCGACCAGACAAACTATGAAACATCTGTAATTATGTCTGATAACAAAAACAAGAAATGGAGTTCACTGCCATTGCTGGTTTATACAAAGCACAAATTATTATGTGTATATATACAAAGCGTGTATATATATATATATATATATATATATATATATATATATGAGAGAGAGAGAGAAATGGAAAGATAAATAAAAAGATTAGATAGATAGTTAGAAAGAAATATATATATATATATTGTAGCGCAGGTCTTGATGCTTTGTAACCCCCTGCCTGAAGGCAGAAGCTCGAACGGACTATGGGAGGGGTAAGCGGGATCCTTCACAATTTCAGAGGTACACACCTGAAATGTCTTATGAAAATTGAGAACTGAAATGTGCTGTTGGATCTTGCGTTCTAAATGATTGCAGCTGGAGCGGACGTTCGTCACATCTCTGAAATGGGTTATAAGCAAATGCGGTAGGGTGGTGGGGGAGTTCAGAGTGTGGCTCTTTTTAGCCTTCACAAAAAGTAAAACATTTCTTCCTGTCCAGATAGGCATGTCAGAAATGTTAACACCAAGAAACCTAATACTACTGACTTACTTGACTACTTAGCCATAAATAAGCACAGGCAACCCTATGCAAAAGTCGACAACAATCCCTTTGTTTTGTCTTTGTTAAGCGACAGGTTGTTATGGCACCAGCTGTTTCACCTCCTCTCTCTCTCTCTCTCTCTCTCTCTCTCGTGCTCTTTCTCTCGTGCTCTTTCTCTCTGGTTTTTTGTTGTAATTTCTGATGCTATTACTGT
>JAOTQW010000023.1:2745417-2756613 GCA_026260075.1 Sisor rabdophorus
TATATTTTGACAAAGGATGCAATGAAATCATAGTCTATCATTTGTTTTTTAGCGTCATTGGCAGGAATCTTTTCCGGTTCAGAGTTCATGCAGGAGGTTATCGTGTCCTTGCACGTGTTTCTGGTGCTTTCTGTGCCTCCTGACAGCCGGTGAAGTGAAGAGAGCACATCAGATCTGATTATTATCAGTTTATCAGGATTGCAGCCATGCTGAAATCTTTAACACGAGCAGTTAGCATTGCGGCTCGCCTTACGAACAAGGCCCCGAGTGTGTCTGTGTGCCGCGGCGTTGAGCCGCTTGTCAGATCCGCTGCGGGCGCACAGAACTCGGCCATCACCCGACCGTTCACCCGCTCGATATGGATGATGTGCAACAACAACGACCACAGAAGCAAACTGCTCCCTTCCAAGCACACATTCCCGTCCTGCGGCTGTGGAGGTCTTCACACAGAGGGTAAAGTATTGTAAATAACGTGTCAGTTTATTCCTTTACTGATTTAACGGCGTTATTATATGATATTTATGTAAAGTGTTTTGCGACAGTTGTCAGTTTGCGGCATTTAAACTGGACGGTTACACGTAAAGCATGCGTTAGTTTTATGATGGCACAACCGCCGGAACAGCCAAAGACTGATGCAGAGTTTTAACGTTATTGTGTGAAGTTGCTTATTAGTAATGTTATTTATTTACACTTTAATAAGTTGTTTAAAATAATATCTAATTTGGTATTATGAAACGCACCGGAACACCGGATTTTGCGTCATGTGACCTTGAGTTAAGAATGATGAAAATCTAGGCAGAAATGACCGCCATTGCTCATCCATTCATCTATCCAGCTTTATTATTATTCATTTATTCATTTTTTTTAATACACACATTTTCCAACGCACATAGGGCGAAAAGCATAGACAGGTAGCCAGTCCATCGCTGGGCCACGTGAAGATGAACCACCACACACACATACTTACACTCAATCCTATGAGCTATTAAGTCGCCTATCAACCTAATGTACATGTTTTCAGCCTGTGGGAGGAAACCTCATTACCCGGAGGAGAGCGTGGGGAGAACATGCAAACTCTGCACAGAAAAACCCTGTGCCAGGGAATTGAACTTAGGACCTCCTTCATGCTAACCCCTTTACTGCTTCATTATTATTATTATTGTTGTGTTAATTCTGGGACATTTCTGGGACACTGGGGAAAAAACGCTTATAGAGGACACCATTATCCATCCCACGGTACCACATGCCTACAGTCATAGAGAGAGAGAACCGTAATCGAAAACTTGCACCCTGTCTAATTCTGATGATCTCTCAATGTCTTCCAGGTGACAAAGCCTTTGTAGAATTTCTCTCGGATGAAATTAAAGAAGAGAAGAAGATCCAGAAAAGCAAGACGCTTCCCAAAATGTCTGGAGGATGGGAACTTCAGCTGAATGGCACAGAAGCGAAACTTAGCCGCTCCGTCTCTGGAGAGAAGTAAGTCTGCAAAGTTTGCATTAAACTAAAACCTACATTTTGCGTCTGCTTTCAGGAGGCAAATCTTCCCGTTGAGCCTATAAAATCCTTCCGATCAATATGAAGGTTAACCATTTTGATTTGTTTCACAGAGTGACTATCACATTCAACATTAACAACAGCATTCCTCCAAAGCTGGAGGAGGAACAGGAGCAGGGCCAGAAGGCTGAGGACAACGAGGTAAAGCCTGCTTTTACATATACGCCATTAATTTCGTCTGAGGATAAACTGGATAGATCTAAATTACTAAACACTTTAGTGTGGTATGAATGTAGAAGATGCGCCAGGGGGTCTGGAACTATTGACCATTTACATTTTTACATTTATTGCATTTTGGTAGACACCCTTATCCAGAGCAACACACACAGCAGAGCATTTGTAGATTTAGGCTCTTGCTCAGGAAGCCTGAGCTCAGTAAAGCTAACTCAGTAAAGAGACTTGAACCCCAATCTTCCAGTTAGCAGTCCAACAACTTAACCACTGCGCTACTACGTTGCCATCAAATAAACACTCTTTACAAACACGGTGAGCAGAAAAACATGCACGAAGGTGCAACCTTTTTCTACAAAAGGAGAATGTATGGCGTCATCGCTGCCATTTGCTAGCTACCATTTAGTGAGACAATGCGTGGGTTACTAAACATGGTGTGAAATAATTATGTAAAACTGACTTTTTTTTCTGCATTTATTCTTTAAATGACATCCGTTTCTTTTGGATGCCATCTAAATAAATATTTCTTTAAATGTGTTGTCCATAATACTGATTTGTATTTGGCTAACTTTTTTTTTTTATTATTAAAGCCTGACATCGTCTCCACACCTAACTTTGTTATTGAGGTGACTAAACAGGGGTCAAAGAATTCCCTGGTGTTTGATTGCCATTTTCCAGAGGACGAGGTAAACTTTCTAAAATTATCCATCCATCCATCTAATATCCTGATGTGTAGGACAGAACCTTCAATAATGTTTGGCTTTGTGCAGATTGGTCATGGTGAAGGTGAGGAGGAGAGCGATATCTTCACCATCCGTGAAGTCAGTTTTCAGCCTGAAGGAGAGGATGACTGGAAGGAGACGAGCTATACCCTCAACACAGACTCTCTGGACTGGGTATGTGGGCTTATTTAGTCAAACTTTTGGTTAATAACTAATTTAAATAAAACATCTGGAACTTGATTTAAGAATGTTCCTTTATGTATTTTGATATGAGAACATTGCTGACATTTTATGGGGGTGAATTCTGCAATTACAATTAGATTATAAACAGAAACCTAAATGGCAGCTTGGTGGTCCTGGAAAATAAATGTACAACACATTTCATCATTAAGCTACAATTTAACTGAATTTATACTATTAATAAAATTACTTTAAAAAATCTAAATCGAGCAATAGAGCAAAATTTTTCCTGTGCTGTGATGTAAATTAAGACCTTGTACCATAAGTCTAGTGGTAATCGTGCTGGACTGCTGTTTTCGTAGATTGTGGGTTGAATTCCCAGCATCACCGATCTGCCAAGTCTCTCTGAATAGGATCTTGGTGAAATGCAAGAAATGAACTAGATCGTTTTGGAGGGCTGTATATAAATGTTTATACAGCTAACCTTTGATATTTTTGTGGTGGCGCATAGATACTTGCCCCTAGTACCGATACATGTTTAAATTGCATTTTAAACTGGCTTAAGTGCTTAAAGTGTCAACTTCCTTGTCCTTTGCTGTAATTGTCGCTGTCCCATACAGCCATTGTTCCAGATGCAAACATGGCTGAAAAAATAAGGGTTTTGGTTAGGTTATCACGAACCATGTGATAGTGAGGTCCTTTCCAATACACAGCCCTAATGTCTCCTCATTGACGCTCAGGTTTAGATGTTATTGTTGAAGGTAAACAATGTCAATATTTCACCTGCACAGGCACTGTATGACCATTTAATGGACTTCCTGGCTGATCGTGGTATCGACAACACATTTGCGGATGAGCTGGTGGAACTGAGCACAGCACTGGAGCATCAGGAGTACATCAAGTTCCTGGAGGAACTCAACGGTTTCATCAAATGTCACTAATAATCAGATAGTGTGCAAGCCTTTTCAGCATCTAGGAAATGTTCTAAAATAAAAGACCCAGTACAGAACTTTTTATACTTTATTTTGTATGTTGAAACAAATGACGTTTACTCCATCATCAAATGTTAATGTCAAGCTCTTAAGTTAGGAGTTGATAATGGTGTGTAGTTGGAAACCTTTTGTCCAGTACCGAGTTTCGGTTTACAATAGAAAAATGTATTTGCCATTAAAATATTGTGCAAAGTTTAATTTTACAAATTCCCAAAATAAATATTTAAAAAGTGAGAAATACCTCCAGTTATTAAGAATAGGTGATCCCACCTTTCAGATAATTGTAAATTAGTCATTGATTTTTTTTTTTGGTGTAGGGATGATGCCAGAAAGGGACAAACCCCCCCCCCCCCCAAGTTAAAAACCCAAATTGTATTAAAACAGCCCCCCTTTTTAAATGACTAATCATGATACTAGAACAAAGTGTTTGTAAGCAAAAAGAACAAGTCTTGTGGCTGTTAATTTGTTTTTTTTTTGTAGACTGTAATTGAGGTAATCCACAAATTATTCACAGCAGCATTTCTCATTTGGTTGCAGGTCTGAGTAAAACAGGGAAATGCTTAACACACCAGTTTCTTCAGCTTGCTTAGTATTTTAGAACCACCAAATTTTCAATACCTGCTGCCATTTTGTAAACGCCCACTAGGGGGGGGGGGAGTTAACTCTGAACAGGTCTCTAAAAATTAACCACCAACCATAAAAGCATATTAAACAAAAATAAGTCTCTTTATTGCACAAAAATAAAATGACACAATGGCCGTTGTACCAGAGTCGCTCACAGGACAATGGCGAGATAATCACATACCTGAAGATAAGATAAGAGACATTTAATAACCAGCTATTTAAATTTACGCCAAAGGTCTAAATCTTTTAGCAGCGTTTAAGAATGTTTCACAGAATAACATATAAAGCAACCAATCCTAGTTTAAATCGTTTCTCTACCAAAAAAAAAAAACCACATAGTACAACTATTAGATGATCATGACTGCTTCCAGACAGACAGAAGAGAGCAAAAACCTCCACACAACTATAAAGTTAAAATCCAGAATCAAGTCCCTGTCTGTATACCTGGACTTGCACCCTTATTTGCATGTCCACGCTGAGTAGGATGCCCCTATTCGCTGGTTACTATGTCTGCTCTAATTGCATGTCACGTTTCAAGTTTATGAGAAGGAAGCAGTTCTTGGCTGACTTTTGGACGGGAAAGTTAAGTAAAAAAGTTTATTCATGTAATTCTTTTTTTTTTTTTTAAGCAATAACATGTACAGAAGTGTCACCGCCATGTCTTATCGTTACCTAAAAACTTTGTGGAAGACCTAAGAACAACATCTTAAAGATCTTTCAGTCAGAGGCAGTGAGAGACTTTGTGGACCGCAAAGTGTGTAAAAGCTACATTAAAAATAAAAAAAAAAGACGCTACCTTGCAACTGAGCACGAGACTGGGCACTCCATCTACGTTTGAAGCGACTGAAAATATAGGGTTGTGCAGGCAGTCTTCCAGATGTTCTGTAACCTTCAACTCTAGCAAATGTTGAAGCACATCAGCCGTTATATTTCTTCCCTGTAAAAAACAGTTGAAAAGAAAAATGGTGGAAATGCCCTATTTTGGGCCAAACCTCATCTGCACAGCATTAGTGGCAACAGTTGCACCCTGTAGTTAGGTCCAATCTTATTGGATCATTCTTGAAGGCCGTGTTTTGTGATGTACTGACTCACCAATGTTTTGATATAAAGTCCACATGGACATGAGATAAAATGGCTGTTCACAGTCAGGTTATTCCTGTAAAAGAAAAAAAAATTTATTTTTTTTTTACTATTTACTACAAACCTCTAATATATTTCTGTAGTTATTCAACTTACACATGACATAAGGGGCAGATGAGCTTTCTATCCTCCCCCATTTCATTCACAACGGAGTCAAAGTATTTTTCTTCAAACTGCAGGCTTTTGTGGTATTCATCGATGATTAAAAGCTCTTTAAAAATAAAAAAAGAAATGCAAAATTAATCTGCAATTTTTTCCCTCTAAAAATCCACAAATCTGTGGAGAACAAAAATAATTATACATTACAGATTGCATTCATCTTCACAGACAAACAGTCACACACACACACTTCTATGGGCAGTTCAGAATCAGCAAATTAACCTAATGTACATGTTTTTGGACTGTGGGAGGAAACTGAAGTAAACCCATGCAAGTGATGAAAGAAAGATCCACCCCTGGACCATTTTGCTGTGAGGCGACCGTGCTAACCACTGCGCCAAGGCAATGCCCTAGTTTCGTCGTTATTTATTTATTTACATTTAGTCCCTTTATAAGAAAACAAATTAAAGGTAATTTTTACTGGATTGTGTGGGTTTTTTTATCCGCCACAATAGTATTGTTGTAAGAGAAGGTCTGGGGTAAATTAGTGCAGGATAATAGAGTTCTTTCACATTAACAAACACAGCAGATCTTTTATGTAGCTTAGCGGCTTTGTTTACATGGGCAGTGAAATGCTGGAACGGGGGTTGGAGTCAATGAATTCGAACATAGGGCAAGGGGTCTTTCTGTGCAGAGTTTGCATGTTCTCCCAGCACTTGCGCGGGTTTACTCCGGTTTCTTGGTTGTTTGTTTATGTGTGGGCCTATAATGGACAGGATGGACCATCATGTCCAGAGGATTCCCCTGCCTTTCAACCCATGTGCGCTGGCTCCAGCAGATCCCAGTGACTGCGAGTTAGGAAATGAGCGGGTAGAGAAATGAATTAAAAAACGAAAAATAAAGAATAAATCGCATTTATAGTCAGGTGTCCCATCACTATAACAGAGCGTCTTAGTCGAACCCTAGCAAATCAATTATCTGCACAAGCCCATGTTTGGGACTTAACTCGTCTGACTCATTTGCTAGGTGATGGAGGACTGGACTGTTACATAAAAATTTATTGAAAAACTATTTGTAGAAAAAGAACCTTGGGATACGAGTTCCTGTTGGATTTCCTCTAGAACAGCCAATTCATCCTGTTCCTGCACATCTCTATACAACTGATAAAAAAATAGAAACAACACAAAGGAATTTATAAATAAATAAATGTACACACCCAAACACTAACAGTTTTCTAGGACTAATCCGAACTAGCCCATACCTCACTGATGCCGTCTTTTTTCCACAACGAAGGCAGTCTTTGATTGGCTGATTGTAATGCGCTCCACTCCATCTCCATCACTTCTTGGACCAGCAGGGAACTTTTTGTGGCGTCACCTAGCTGCCGGTATTTCTCCAATAACCTGGACCGGCTGTTCGTCAATCTTTCCACACATCGCTATGGAGAGAACAGTTGGAATGGATGCATAAGGAAGAGCTATGACTCAAAAACAGGTTAAAACGAAATAAGGAAATCATCAAACGAAAACAGGAAGTGATTCAATCATTTGCAATCTTATTCAGAGCCAAGCACATTTTTCCCCATCCAACAGAGCAGCTTAAGAATCTTTCCAAGGGGCCCAGCGGTAGTAGCCGGTGGTGCTGGGATACATTTACAGCATTTGACAGAGCAACTTCCAACTGAGCAATTGGGGTTAAGGACCTTGCTGGGAAGCCCACAGTGGTAACTTGGTGGTATTAGTCCACTAGGCCACCCCTTCAAACAAGGGATTCAAACCCCTGATCGTCTAATAAGCAGTCCAACACCTTAACCGCTTCCACCAAAGTTCTCCCTGAAGTTGTGAGGAAAACACAAGACTTCCAACACACTTATGATTCTAGATTAATTAAACTAAATAACCTCTAGTTAATCGGACGTTTGGAAATCTGGTAGATGAGGGTTGAAATGATTTAATATAATGAAATATAAATGACCTTAATCAGCTTGATGGCCACTAAGTAGGGCAAGAAATTCCACCACCTCATGTCCTTTTTAGTGAACAAACAGAAGCAACATAACGCCAATGGCAGAAACCCCAACAGCAAACCAGCGAGTTACTCGCGTTATTCGGCTTTACATCTGCACTCAAGATGAAGGTATTAAAATAAACTTACTTTTCTGTATGTTTCTCTCCACGGTGGAGTTGTGCTCTTGTACAGAGACCTGTGCCTTTGTATCGCGTCCATAACACAAAATTTCTGCAAAATTCAACAGACAGCGGACTCGGCTTCCGGGTTACGCGCTCCACCAATCGGCGACCTTTAAATTGTTAAAACCCGGAAGTTATTTTTACACAGCTGGGATTTGTAGTCTTGACGCGCTTTATTTTCCTTGCCAATTATACACTGAGATTTGGTTATTAAATGAAAGGAAATATGACAAACTAATAAAACGTATAGTAATACTACTACTAATAAAAAATATTATTATTATAGTCATTGTTTGGCGGCGCAAAGCAATAGGGCATTTCTGTAAGTACTCTGGTTTTCTCCCACAATCAAAAAACTTTTATCTATTAGGTTGATTGATGATTCTAAATTGGGTGAGTGTGAGCGTGTGTGGCTGTTCTTCTATAAGTGTCCCTGTGATGGACTGGAGACCTGTACCCTGTACCCATGTGCCTCTCGCCCTCTATGTGCTGGGATAGTCTCCACCAGCCCCCTTGGAGTTAGGGAATAAGAGGGTGTAGAAGATGAATGAATGAATCATAATTTTTATCTGTCTGTCAATCACTTACATCCTCATTATAACCCCACAATATGGTAATCCCCCCCCCCCGAGATGTTACAGGCATTATTTCATTAATTCATCTTCTATACCCACTCGCTCCCTAAGTCGAGGTTGAACTGCTGGAGCCTATCACAGCGCACATAGGGCGGTAGGTAAGGATACACCCTGGGAAGGTTGCCAGTCCATCGCAGGGCCAACACACACACTCACATTCAATCCTACGGGCAATTTAGAATCGCCAATCAAGCTAAAGCACATGTTTTTTGGACTGTGGGAGGAAACCGGAGTACCCAGAGGAAACACCACATTAAAAAAAACGGGAATCGAAGACACTGCTGTGAGGCGAACGTGCTAACCAGTACGCCACCGTTTCGGACTGGGATTCTTTCACTGGGTCCCAAAATTGCGTGTCAGTCATCTAGTTGGTTTAAAACGGCTTTAACCTGTTGTAAGGTATTTTTTTTGGTGCACCTTTAAACCGAGCGGCTCAATAAAAGTCCAGCTGACTGACCGGGACAAAGGTTACGGTTTACATTACACAACATTATGCAATTGCGGCTCGTCTTTAAAAACTTCCATTTAATCCCTGCTTTCTGTCTAAACAGATCCCTCCGGATCCCGCTTTGGCGACCTTTGACTCAGAGACACGACATGGGATCTGGCGTTTCTGTGCGCGCGAGGCGTGGCCCTTTGCGCGGACCCGTCACGTCTAACGGCACCGAACTCCCGACGGCGGTGTGACGAATGAATCGATTATTAACAGATCGCACCCCGAACGAGAATGGCGAAGCTGAAGATGTTTTCCGAGCAGCCTAAAGAGTCTGAGATCGTCGATTCGGAGTCAGATTCGGAGCAGGATGTCGGTCTGACTCATGCGCAATCTGCGGGCTGCGGGAAGCGCACGGAAACGGCGCGATGCGCGCAGGTGATCCACAGCGGACACTTTATGGTTTCTTCACCGCACAGTGATCCCATACCACGCAAAAGGAGAAGTTATTACGACTTTGACACGGTGAACAAACCGCGCTGTCAAACCTACAGCTTCGGGCCGTTCAGCTCCGGCAGATTGAGCATCGACCCCACACTCACTCGTCTGTTCGAGTGCATGACCCTGGCCTACAGGTAACAGCATGCGAACACACTCCTCACACACACACACACACACACACACACACACACACACACACAAATAAATTTTAATGCAGCAACTAAGCAGTTATAAAGCCGGACTTTAAGAAATAGATTACAAATATTCACACCTTGATGCAATTAATTATAATTTAATAATATAATCAATTAATAATGATAATAATAATAATGTGTTATTAAACTGATTCCTTTAAAAGTTTCGGCGGTGGCGTAGTGGTTAGCACGTTTGCCTTACAGCAGGACAGTTGTGGGTCCCAGGCCTCCCATAGTCCAAAAACATGTGCATTAGGTTAATCTGTAAATCTAAATTGTGAGCGTGAGTGTTTGCGAGTGTGTGTGGCCCTTCGATGGACTGGCGACTCATTCAAAGTGTACCCCTGCCTCTCGCCCTACGCGCCCAACGTCCCACATTGCCATAGTATTCATTACGTTAAAGGGCTTAGTGGTAAGCACGGTCTCCTTACAGCAGGAAAGTCCCAGGTTTGGTTCTAGAGCAAGTGGTTTTTCTTTGTGAAGTTTGCATAGAAAGGGAAGACCCTGTGCTTGGTTGGGTATACTCCGGGCACTCCGGTTTCCTCCCACAGTCCAAAAACTTGTACATTAGGTTGATTGGTGATTCTAAATTGTCTCTGAGTTAGGGAATCAGCTGGTATAGAAAGGTGGTGGCTCAAATTGTAAAGCTGGTAATTTGTAGCTTGGAAGACCAGAAAGACCAGGGTTCAACCCCCAACTCCAAGACCGTTGGGTTCTTTAGCAAGACATAGTACTAAGATTTAGCTTAGAGTAGCACAGCAATGTTTTCGAAGTTGTGAAAATTTTGATATGGAAATGGTAGTGAAAACACATGGGTGGGGTGGGGGTGGGGGCCTTTGGCAGTAGTTGGCAGTGAAACAGTCAGGCAGAGGTTATAGTGTAACTGAAGTCTCTTCCTTTTTTTCTTTTTTTATTCTCTCACTGGACATAAAAACTTCACTCGGTGGTGGTCTGAAGTGTCTCACCCCTGTCCTATATGGATGCTGCTACTGTCTGGGAGCAAAAAGAAAAAAGACAGATGGAGTCATACAGACAGATAAATAGCTAGCTAGCTAGCTAGCTAGCTAGATAGATAGATAGATAGATAGATTGATTGATTAATTGATTGCAGAAAAAAACCCATTCATGGCCACATGCATAATAAAGCTTTTGAGTGATCGTGCATGTTTCGGTGCCTGTATATCTCCGTACATTGAGTTCTTACGGTGCTACACTGGGTCTTTAAGCCCTGTGTTCCTCTAGCCTCAGGCTTACCCATTTCGAACTGGAAGACTTTCTGATATTTAGATATGCAATCATGACATTTCTACCTGTACAGCTATTATCCTTCATACAGTCCTAGCAACAGGATAAACTGAGCTCTGGGTTACTTTAACTTTGTCATTAGAGTGTTAAATGCACTGGAAGAATGTGGTGATGGTGAAAGTTGGGGTCAGATGAGCCACGAAGAGTGGGGTTGTTTACATGTTTGTGATTAACACATGCGAGTGCAGCTTTGAGCGAAAGTGATTGTTTAATGGTTATTATGCTTTCTTTTTTTCTTTTCATTTATTCATTCATTTATTTATTCATTCATTTAGTGGGAAGATCGTGTCTCCAAAATGGAAATCATTTAAAGGTCTGAGGTTGCTGTGGAGAGATAAAATCCGTCTGAATAATGGCATCTGGAGAGCCTGGTTCATTCAGTGTAAGAATATTAAGTCTGAGTAAAAGATAGATAGATAGATAGATAGATAGATAGATAGATAGATAGATAGATAGA
>JAOTQW010000023.1:2926182-2937581 GCA_026260075.1 Sisor rabdophorus
TGAAAAAAAAGAATAATTTTGTACCATGGTTTGCTTGATGATGCCAGGTTGGATTTCCATATCCGAGAAATTTTAGATTCTCCGAAATTTTCTAAAAGAAGGGTTACACAAAAATACTGACAATTTAAATTACAGGATAATGGACAAGTTTTATAGACACATCTCACAATGTGGACGAGAACATGAATCCGAAACAAGTGCGATCACAGGCTTAAAACTCCGGTTTTGGTAAGACACCCCGTCGCTAATATTTCTGGATGAAAAAACAGTAAAACAGGAGTAGGACGATCTCATTGTCGTGTGTGTGTAAGGCACCGGGGTTATTGGGGGGAAATAATGTGCGCGGAGGAATGTGGGGCCTAGTCACCCTGCAGCCCTGTTATTAGCCTGTTTAACAAACCCTTCATCCATTTCTCCCTCCTGCTGTCCCAGTCGCAAACAACGTTAGGGCTTAAAAACAAGCTGTGCATGTTCACATACCTTTGAACCACAATTAGGCAACACAATTATTGGGAAAATATATTTATAACAAGGAGACGCAAATATTCTCGATTAAGATCAGACAGCCAGAATCTGGAATCAGTGGCTCAGTTCAGAAGTTGTGTGAAAAGTTGTGTAAAATAGTTAAACAAACTAGGGTTCAGGTTCTGGTTATTCCATTCAGCCTATGCAAATGATCTGCATGTACTACATGCTTTTATTCTTCTGGGGAGAATAAAGAAAAAAAGTGAAAGGCTCTGTAGGATACAGACTGTTTAGAATGACACAGTTTAAAAGAAGTAATAATTAATAAGCTACCAGTTGTTGGCAATGTTTTATAGAAGAATTTCCAAGTGAAGACAAGAGTGAAAACAAAAATATGTACAGGTCACGGTGGCTTAGTGGTTAGCACAGTTGCCTCACAGCAAGAAGGTTCAAGTCCCAGGGGTCTTTCTGTGTGGTGATTACTCCAGGTACTCTGGTTTTCTTTTCACAGTGATTCTATATTGCCCATGGTTGTGAGTGAGTGTGTGTGTGTGTGTGTGTGGCAACCTGTCCACAGTGTACCCCTTCTGCCGTTCGCCCTGATAGGCTTCGATAGGCTCCAGTAGACCCCCGTGACCCTAAATAAGAGAATAAGTCGCTATAAGATATGACTTGAATTTAAAACAATGTACTTTTGGCCCCCTGGTGGCTGTAGGAACCCTAAGCAGCTGTTTATTTCGCTTATGCCTTAAACCGTCACTGTTCATTCACGATAATCGTACAGCTTCTCGATTTTCCGCCAAGAATTTAGATCTGTTTCTTTGTAAGGAGAAAAGAACAGGACATCTGTTTACTCCATGTGCCCCTATAATAGAGCTCTGAGGGCACCTGCTGAACTAAAAAAACTCTAGAGGATGTACTGAAAATTAAAGGTATTTGTAAATCAAGCTATAAATCTCTGAATTTACCTTCTGAGATGGGACCTACCTTTTGTGTAGAAAGCCGATTCGTAGTTATGGGCTGTCAGCCGTTTAGGTGTGATGGTGAATAAACACCATTGAGGCAGCACTTTTCTTTTTTTTCTTTGAAATAATTTCCTGTTGGACATTAGGACCAGCTTTTATCCGTGTAGCTTTGTAAATTTGAGCCCAGATACAGTATTTAGTGTCAGCGTTGATTTATCGTCTGAATTTTCAGCAACTGTCTGAGTCCATTCATTATAGATGATATATATTAGCAATAATATAAAGTATGTGGACATATTGTTAGTCCTGTGGTAGTCATGTGGGTATATGAGGGCTTTTGTGCTCGCTCGCACCCTCAGGGTTCCCGCAGCTGTTTAAGTGCAGCATTTTTGTACGTGTGTGTGTGTGTGTGTGTGTGTGTGTGTCTATAGCCCTCAAGGAACAGTTAAGCTTTTTAAGCTTTAACAATAATAATAATAATATTAATAATGATAATAACAATAATAATAATACACATTAGCCTGTCACTGATATTAATTTTTTATATACATAAAACAATTTAAAACAAGGAAAAAAATGCTTTAAGGTACAATTTGTCCATGTGCATAAGCTCAGCTACAAGATTCTTCTAGGCATCAGTGGTTCCAGTGTAATTTACTGGTTTGAATCCGAGTAACTTTTGACCCGAAAAAGAATTTTACACTGGATTCTGCACTGGATTCTTTTAGAGATCGCTGTAGATATAGAAGTGTCTGCTGGTAATAATGTAATAATGTTGGTGGTGCTTGGAGTCGCTTGGAATTCTGAAAAGCGTTTGACTAATAGCACCAAGTAACGAGCTGAACTATTGGGTGTGATCTTTAAATGGTTGTTGCTCCTTTGTCACTATTTATTTTTACACATTTACATTACACAAAGTTAAGGGCCCTAGCCCCAGGCCCAGCAGGCCCAACTTGGTGGTGCATGAAATCAAACCCAACAATCATCCGGTCAGTAACCCAACACTTAAATACTGAGCTACCACATTCCATATTCAGACATTACTTAAAACTGAACTTGGGAATTAAACCTATGATCATGAAGTTCTACCCATTGGATGACCTGCTTTTGCCACCTTTTTTTTAAGTACCCATATAATTTACACGTTAGTATCTCTTGAGGCCACGTAAAGATGAGACATCATATGCATATTGACAAGAATGTCAAGATTTGACTAAAATTACAGTCAAATTTATTTGATTCGACCTACATGAGCCTAGATTTGACTTGAAATTGACTCTAATTTGAGGTGCATGTGACTGGATATGGCTTAAATAAGTCTTTGCATGACTTCAGCTTTGATCCTTAAGCAGGGTCCAGGGTCTGGATAGGTGAGGTGGTAGCTAAGTGTTTAAGATGTTAGGTCAGTCTGGATAAGGGCGTCTACCAAATGTTGTAATAATGCTGTGTCCTACCTCTATTTCCATTTTTCCTTGATATACTCACCACATTCATTCATTCATTCATACATTTATTTATCTTCTTACTATAGGCAGGGGTACACTCTGGACAAATAGTCAGTCCATCACACACACACACACACACACACATACTTCTATGGGCAATTTAGAATTACCAACTTATCAACTTAATGTACGTTTTTTTGACATTATTTTTAAACCCAAAACCCTCACAAGCACAGAGAGAACATGCAAACCGCACACAGAAAGACTCCTTGCCTGGGAATCGAACCCAGGACCTTCTTGCTGTGGGGCGACTGTTGGTGTGTACTGTAGGAGGCTGTGTGAGCAGCTTTGTGCCTGTTAGCCATGACTGAACACACTTGGATGTTCTCAAACACACACTCGCTCAGACAGGTTCATGTATTGAGGGCAGTGTGGTTGATAATGCGTTGGTTTAGTGTTTCAACTGGTGTGTGTGTGTGTGTGTGTGTGTGTGTGTGTGTGTGTGTGTGTGTAACGTAGGTATGGGTTTGTATTGGCTGAATTTGTACACTTTTATGTTTTGATTTGAGAGTGACGTCTTTTATATCTTGAGTGAAGAGTGAAGATATAACCAGATTAAATGCTTCAACCGCCATGGACAAAAAGGTGCTGGTCAAGACTGCTCTGATATTGTTTGGTTACACTACCATCTAGTGGCAGGAGTGATATTTTATAACTCCAGATTGACTCTTGCGTCTCTTTCTCTTTCAGGCCCGGTTAGCTTTAAACAGAGGAGCTCAGGCTGTCATTTTTGACATCACCGATGATCTGAACGCTGCTCTTGAGGTAATTGTGTGTGTGTGTGTGTGTTATCTAGATTTAATGATATAGTTTATGTGGACGTTGTTACCACACACTCTGTTTTGCATACAGTTGAATTCTGGCATCTTGAAGAAGCCGGTGGTGATGGTGAAGGCAGGGGTTGCTGAAGAGCTGATGGGACTGGTCAATAAGAACGAGGAGGCTAAGGTGGAGATCAACATCATGATGGAGACACCAAAATGGGTGAACCCTCGCACCCACACCCAGCAAAAGACATAAAGTATTGGTTACAGACAGAGTTCGTTGTTTTACACCCTTAACTTTACTTTGGTTTTTAGACTCATTATGAAGTGGGAATCCTCCTGACAGTCGTCTCGGTTGTGCTGGCAATCATAATGATCTTTGCCTTTCGCTCTCGCTGCAGGTCTAACAGAACATGGGTAAGCATGTCATGTCACACACATGGCTGGATCAGAGTCAGGCCACTTTTCCATCACATTCAAGCTCTAATTATGAAGTGTTACCTAAGTCATATCCAGTCATATATAGGTCAAGTCTAGAATTGGGCTCAATACTGAAATCCTATTCAAGTCAAATTCAGTCACATGTAAGTCAAATTTGAGAAAGTCCAACCATTACCAGGGCCCTGCGATGGATTGGCGACCTGTCCAAGGTGTTTAGGCTCCAGCAGACCCCCGTGACCCCGGATTCGGGAATAAGCGGGTAAAGAAGATGAAATAAAATGAACCATTACCATAACCCAAATCCCAAATTTTCAAATTATGTCAGAATCAAATCGGGTCGTACCAGTTGAATACGACAACTCAAATCCAATGTCTGCGCACCTTCCAAAGACATAACCAATCAGATCCAAAATTCATTCATTCATACATTTATTCATCCGGTGTAGTTTTTGGACTGTGAAAGGAAGGGCAGGGAGAACACGCAACCTACACCCAGAAAGACCCGAGAATCGAACCCATGACCTTCCTGCTGTGAGGCGAACGTGCTAACCACTACAGATCTTAACTGATCAAACAAATCAAATCTAGTCCAAGTCACACTTGCAGAAGGAGAGCAGAAAAAGGGGGGACAATTTTTGTTTTATTTCCTACAAGTTCTATTTTGTCGATGTTTAATATCACGTGACTGCAAACATTCAATACCTTTTACCTCCTCACCTGAAATTCCAGGACTCGGTGCACCAGCAGACCATGCGGGCCATTAGCAGGCTGGAAACTCGTATCTACAGCTCTCAGGGCTGTTCGGGAGGTTCCCATCATTCGCGTGGTGGCCGAGGGTCAAACAGCAGCTCCAGCTCTGGTCCCATGTGTGCTATCTGCCTCGAGGATTTTCTGGATGGACAGGTAAGGAATCAAAAAATGTGTATTTTAATTTTAATATATTTTAATTATATTTTTTTATATATCCCATAAGTACAATTTTAAAAAATTGTACTTATGTGATATCTAACCTTTACATTTACAGCACCGCATATTCATTCTTTCATCTTCTAGCCTGCTCATTCGTTAATTCGGGGTCACAGAGGTCTGCTGGAGCATATATGAAACGTAGAAAGGGTACACTCTGAACAGGTCGGCAGTCTACCACAGGGCCACAAACACACACACACAGCAATCAACCTAAGAATCATCAATCAACCCAACGTTTGTTTTTGGACTGTGGGAGAAAACTGGAGTACGCAGGGGAAATATGCACAGAAAGATCCCTTGGACGGAAAAGGAACGCGGTCCCCACTGGGCCACCGCGCATTAACTATTGTTACTTGCAATTCTAAGTAGAAAATGTTAACTGCTTTTTATTGCCTGTGTAGCATGGCTTCTTGGTGACAAGCGATAGGACAATCTTGGGTGATAATGCTAATTTACTAATAAAAAAGAGAGTCCTGGGTTCAATTCCTGGGTACGGGGTCTTTCTGTGCGCTTGCGTGAGTTTCCTCCAGGTAAAAAGGTTTTCTCCCACAATCCAAAAACAATAGGTTCATTGGTACTCTAATTTGCCCATGGGAGTAAATGTGTGTGGTTATTCGTCTGTATTCGGCCCTGTGATGGACTGGCGACCTGTCCAGGGTGAGCCCCTGCCTCTCCTCCTAAGTGTGCTGGGATGGGCTCCAGCAGACCCCCGGGATAGAAGATGAACGAATAAATTAATATAGCCAGTTCTGCTAAGTAGACAGGTCCAACTGTGCAACGGTTACTTATGTTTCTTTTGTTCTCCTTCCTAAAGGACTTGAGGATCATCTCATGTGCACATGAGTTCCATAAGGAGTGCGTGGACCCCTGGTTGCTTCAGCACCGGACCTGTCCTCTCTGCATGCACAACATAATGGGTAAACACCACAACTAGGATTAAAACTGCAAATAAATGACTGACACGATTGGTGGTAGAAACATAGAGTTCATACCTTCAGTAAAGATTCTGAAATATGTGGAGTTTGTGCCGTTGTGTATTTAGGATGGTGGTCCTCAAAAGTGTGCTATGGCAGCCCTGGAGCACAGTGATATTTTTGGAGGAGTTTATGAGAGAACAGTTGGTGAAACTTTGCTACAGTGTAGTGTTTCTTTTTTAGCAGGTGCAGATCTGAGTGGTCGACAGCCTCAGAGGGTCCGTGGACATCCGCCCCCAGAGCACAGCCAGGCGTTTCTTCACCCTCACCCACAGCAATACCCAGCTTCTCACTCTTACCCCCAGCATCCCATTCCTTTCTCCCTACGACCCCATTACCCCCGCACCCTCTCAGGGCCTTATCCCCAACTGGGTGCCTATGGTGGCTCACCACCTTACCATACTCGCTTATTGAGTGCCAGCTGCAGCTACCATCTTGCCCCTGATGGGCACCGCGCCCGGCCTCGGCACAGCTGCCGCAACGTCGGGCACCACTACACATCGTCGCGCCGTCCGTGCCACCATTGCTATGCCAATCGGACACGGCATCAAACTCACCACCAGAACCAGCGCCACGGAGTTTCACAGGGGCGCCAGGATGAGGGCAGCTGCTCAGGGGCCAGCTACGGTACAGATCGCAGTGGATACTTCCCAGATGGACCTGGCAGTGACTCAAGCTCGGGCCCGTGCCATGGCTCATCCAGTGACTCGGTGCTCAACTGTACCGATGTGAGCCTACAGGGTGTTTACGGCAGCTGCTCCACCTTTCGCAGCTCACTCAGCAGCGAGTACGACCCGTTTGTGTACCACAATGCCGGTTCTGAAGGTCCGACGGGTAGTACCAGGCCCCGCTCTCTAGATTCAGGAGTTAATCAGACTGGTGGAGGGCTTGGATTTGAAGAACCACAGCAGCAACAGACTGTATTCAGCCACGTGCACTACCATAGACACAGGCACCACTATTACGAAGAGGGCGAGCCCAGCCAAGGACCAGGAAGAGGCTCTGATGAGGAGCAAGAGACTTCAGGTGTAGCAGCAGCCAATTCGCCCTCGAGTAAGGACTCTGCGTTTTGTAAGGGAGCACACGTTGCCTGCCATTGCCCCAAAACAGACCCTTTGGACAGGTGTGGACCTCCTGGTGGAGTGGAGGAACGGGAGGCAGCAGTCCCTCCATCCCCCACTGCTTCCTTGCCTGGCACCTCAGTGCTGATCCCTGCATCAGCCTGCTGCCACCCTGGGCACCCGCACTGCCAAACAAACACCAGCTGCAGTTTGGAAGCTTCGGCTCCACCTTTGCCAGCCGTGCACTTTCATCAGAGACTGGATCTACAGGACGATTGTAGCATCCACATCCACTATGGGCAAAGTCCTGCAGGTTTCTGCTGCCCCCCCTCCCTGGGTGCAGCGTCCGCGCTGCTGCCCGTACCTGTAATCCTGGACTCGAGTGGGCTGGCAGAGTGGCCCTGCTGCAGGGGGACAAGAAGGGGGTGGCAAAAGCAGGTGCAACAGGCTCACTCTGAGCCACAGCTAATGGGGACAGGCACTCTATTGGACACATCTCTGTGCAGAGGGCATCACAGTGCCGGGCACGAGCTGCCAACGGATATTTGTCTTTACTGCCACAGTGTATGCAATAATCAGGGTAAATGTCAAATTTTATTTTTCCATATACCATGTTGTGCCCGTGAATATTTGACTAAATTAAAGTCCATCGATTGTCTTGCGATTTTATGCACAATGAGTAAAATCTAATATTACATAATATAAATTCTCAGACATGTGTTCTTGTCTTCGTGTAGGATCAGAGGAGGAGTCCGGTGTTTAAGAGTTCCCTCCATCCCCAAAACCTCACGCTGCTACACAAAAGCCGAAATGGACTAACAAATCGGCCATCTCTCCCTTATTTCTGTCTCTCGCTCATTCAGTTTTCCAAAAAGAATTCCACAGCTCCAGACAGGCCACGTTTTTTCATCATCACTCAGTTTCCATGTTTGTTCTGTAACTACATTTTGATGCTTCTAGAAAAAGAAAGGAGGTTATCTCGAGAGCTCTTCAGACGGTTAAATATCTAGATTTTGAAAAAAATGGATTCTATGTTGAATTTTTATTTTGTCATTTTTGTCACTTTTTTTTTTTCTTTCATTAAAAATGTCACATAAAGGGTTTCCACGAGAGGCAAAATCAAAATTCATTTAGTAAAACTCAATTCTAGCCGATGAAAATGGTACTATTGTTGTATTATGTACTGGTCACCCAAGGTTATGAATCAATGGCTTTTTTTTTGGCTTATCCTGTATCACTCCGCCAACTGAGGGATGTGAGGTTAGACCTTTAGGCTGAAAGTGATTCATCATAAATATTTTTTGAAGAAACCATCTAATTTATTTAAAGAAAACATCAAGTGCCCAAATTCCTTAGTTATATCCGTGCATCGCCGCAAGCTGGGGTAGAAGCAGCCGCCCTCTTTTCATCTTTAACCTCCAAATTTCCCCGTTTTAGTGGAAGTCATGCTTTACAATACACTGTAGTGATCCTTTGGTTCTTGACAGTATTTCATGTTAGTGAAGAAGAATACCTGTGTTGATTTGTCTAGACATTACTGGTAAAATAATACTCTTAACCCGCATGTGACTTAATATCTTGTCTACTACCGAGAAGGACGAAGTGAGACACCAGGGGCTCCGTTTGACTCGTCTGATCTTATCTTATGCAGAACAATGAACACACCTTCGACATCCGATATCCTCGATATCTGAAACAAAAAAAGGCGAGGTGGAGGTTAGGATGTCATTTGTAACGATGATGTCACTCGGTGTTCATTGCTGTCAAGAACTAAGTGCCTGCCTCTTCATCTCTCTCTCTCTCTCTCTCTCTCTCTCTCTCTTTGTATGTCTTTGTCTCTCTTTTTCTCTCCAGCCTACCTCAGATAACCAATCAGAAAAGTCCTGTTCACATTACGGTACTTTAATAGTAAAGCTCTTGCCTGGCACTTGTTCTGTTTACTTATGATAAGTAAGAGATTGGGCGCCTTACATAATCTGTCCTCAAAAAACAAAGGAACACTAACTGTTTGGAGGTCATTTAAGTTTCTCGTGCTTGTTCGTTTGAGAAAGGCAGCTGTCATTCGTGTCATTTTTTTTTTTTTTTTTGGTCGTTTATGTCTTTTTTTGGGGGGGTTTAAAACGAAGCAAACCGACTGAAAACTTTAGGCTGTTCAAAGATTTCAGAACCTACTTTTGGTCACTTTTGGGGAAAAAAAAACATTCTGGTCAATCCTCTTGTCATTTAGCCAGGGCTGAGAAAGCAAATGATTACCCGTGAGGACATGCTTTTACCTCAGACCCTTTACCTCGTGTAGAACTTTCGGTATCCGTATGGATGTGGAGCATTTCCGGTCGTCAGCCTGCAAGCTTGCTCAAGACTTTTCTAGAAATATTTTTTATCACTAATGCTGTATCCAGTGTTCCTTTAAAAGTGCTTTATTCTCTCGCAATATTTTACAGTATCTTCGATTTAGAATCTACCCACAGTCGATACCCGCATTTTCATAAAATGAAAGGAGGTAATAAAGCATCCGGTTATATAACAATTATAAAATCGAAATGTCTAGAAATCCATGTGTATACTAAAGATTTGCTTTCGGAATAAGGCCCAAATGATTATAATGACACTAATCAGGTACTTCCACTTGTGTTGCCTTTGTAGTTTGGACCTGTTTTCACATGCAAAGTATTTTTTTATGCAAATTTCTTTTTTTTTATGCAAAGGTCCAACTGAATAGAAGGGAAAAACAGTCATATTTTGGTCACGGTTCAATTGTTGCAAAAACTGTACATAGATAGGCAAACCATGAAATTCAATCCTGAGGGTTGTTTTATATATATATATAAATATATAAAATGTTTTATATATGTGAGACCACATTCGAGCCTATATTCGGTATAGTGGGTAGCACGTTTGCCTCACAGCAAGAAGGTCGGGGGTTTGATTCCTGGGTCTCTCTGTGCTTGCGAGGGTTTCATCCGGGTACTCCGGTTTCCTTCCCCAGTCCCAAAACATGTTCATTAGCTTGATTGGTGACTCTTAAATTGCCCATAGAAGCAAATGTGTGTGAGTGTGGTTGTTTGTCTGTATGCGGCCCTGCGATGAACTGGCAACCTGTCCAGGGTGTACCCCCTGCCTCTCGCCCTATGTGCGCTGGGATAGGCTCCAGCAGACCCCCAAGCTAGGGAAAACGCGGGTATAGAAGATGAATAAATGAATGAATGAATTTGATCCTATACATTTCAGCTGCCGACGATCAGAAGGTGACGTTCAACCAAACAATTAACATCTTTCCGACCGTCAGATAGTCGACTGATCTTTTTTTGTGCCTTCAATAATCATCTGTAGACTTGCTTTGCACTTCTGCGTTGCTTTTCATTCAGTTAACGTCGACCCGAACGATCTGTCGTTACGGGTTTTGTCTTAAATTTACAATTTCACATGCAGCACTTTGAAATCTGTTTAGATTTTTTGGGGTTATTTTTCATGTAAAAAAAGAGTGAAACGTAAAGCAAAACAAGCTAAGCATTATGTAGCTAACAGTACTGAGAAACATCAAAAAAAGCAAAAAAAGGGAAATGTTCTCCTTTGGTTGTTTTTCTTTTCATTTATTTGCTTTTCTTCTATGACAGTGAATGAGCTGAAACTGCCTTTTTTTAAATAGAGCAAACTCCCTCCAGAAAACCGAAGGGATACGCCAGTATATTTTTCAATATTTTGTGTAAAAAAAATGAGAAAGAAAAAAACCTTAATGAGATAAAGTATTGTATTTTATATATATAATAGACATTTTTTTATATAATAAAAAAAATCAATACGGTAATGTCACTAAATATTTATTTACTAATATATTTATCCAGTTTGTCCAGGTTTAAGAAAATGAAAAATGTTTTTTTTTCCCTTTTTTTTTGGAATTTTATCTTTATGAAACCTACGACAGCCACAATAGATGTATCAACTTAGCATCATTCCAATAATATGCAAATAAATTATTTTTCAATAAAATGATGAATGACTGTTGCTGTTGATCATTTATTAAACAGATGTTTGTGCTTTGGCAGATGTGTGTTTTACTGAGGTTGAAGTGATGAAATGCTGATTTCTCAGCGGCGCGGCGGCGTAGTGGTTGGCACGCTCGACGTACAACAAGAAGGTCCTGGGTTCGATTCCCAGGCACGGGGTCTTTCTGTGCGGAGTTTGCATCATGTTCTCCCCGCGCTTGCGTGGGTTTCCTCTGGGTGCTCCGGTTTCCTCCCACAGTCCAAAAACATGT
>JAOTQW010000023.1:3032505-3047625 GCA_026260075.1 Sisor rabdophorus
ATGAGTGTCAAATGCCAGACCTATGTGCGCTAGGATAGGCTCCAGTGAATATACATATAATCCTTTTCTACAAAAGCAGTCTGAAGTGTTTTATGTTTGATCGGACATGGATCGGACCTAATCTGTGCTTAGATTATGTTTCACAATGTTTTCCGTACCGAATCTGCAGACAAATATTGTATGTTTTGCTGAATACCACATTGTTTGTATAATTCGGTGCACATTTCAGCATGGGCTGATTACCTATTCTTTTTCTAAAAAAATTGGAATGCTGGACAGCAGATCTCTCACCTGGGTTATAGCGCTTGGCCTTCACCATTCCTGTATCAATGACGTATTTAATTCCAGAAATAGTTATGGAGGTCTCTGCGATGTTGGTTGACAAAATGACTTTTCTGCAGCCCTGAGATTCAGACAGAGAGAGAAAGAGAGAGAAAGCGAGAGTGAGAATGTTAATATAGATGACATGTACAAAAAAACCCCTAAAGACTATAAACAGAAAAACTGATGCACATTTAGGTTGTGAGTAGGAAATGGACTGTAAAAACCAAGGTTTATTATCTGCGATATATACGGACAATTTCCTGATTTAAATTATTTATTGAATTGCTTTTAAATCAAAACAAAACAAAAATGTTATTAGATTAGGAAAAAAAGATTTCTAAATTTATACTACAAGATATGTTGTATGATTATTATTTTTTTTTAATAATGGCTTATGAGACAGCATGCATCGTCCTCTTGGATTAAATTTAAAATTATATTCATCCATCTGAATCTTTTTACCAACCACAGGGTTACTGGTATCTTAACGCCTGACACACACACAAACACACACACAAACTTACAGTTTATTTACTAAAGATAATTCCGAGATAACAATTAAAGTACTGTGATACAGGCAGAACTTTCTCCTTAACTTAACAACATACAAAATGTCTGTTTGTGGCCCTAAAATTAGAATTCTACAATTAACAATCTACCTTCGGTGCAGGCTGAAAAACCCGGAGCTGCTGAGTAGGAGGAAGTGATGCATACAGAGGGATCACAATCATGGGCCCACAAGTTTCAGGCAGATGTTTGGCGATATCCCGACATGTACGAGCCAAAGCTTCAATCTCCTCCTGCCCAGTCATGAACACTAAGATGTCATGAGACAGAGGAGCTTCCTGTTTAGACAAAGATACTTATTAGAGGCACCGAAAATAAACACAAATGAAGCATGTGACATCATTACAGAAATACTAACATTATAAAGGAGCAAAACATTTCTGCTTTTTTTTTATTGGAGAAAATGACTCGGGTTATTTAACAGTATGTGCAAGGAACTAACCTGGTGAATCTGAAAGATAGAGACCAGCGCCGCGTGCAGGTAATCAGACTGTGGCTGCTTGGTATAGTAGATCTGAATGGGGTGTTGACGACCCTCTAGGTACAGCACAGGAGACTTATTGAAATACTGAGAGAACAAATCGACATCCATAGTGGCCGACATCACGATGACCTGGAGATATAAAATAATCATATACATGTGCAATGAGCCTAGACAGTGGCTGTTATTAGGCCAAGTAGGATGTGATCCTGCTTTAACAATCTTTGTAAACCATTTGATGCAGTCAATGTGTGTCACTTAAACCTCTCAATTCATTTTGGAAAATCTTTAACCGATTAAATGACGATACCTGGATTCACATTTAATCAAAACATAAAATTAGACAAACTCTATTAAAATAATTTAGAATAGTCCAGAGACAGCATTAGTAAATTTAGACTGAACTGATTATAATGATCCAAAATCCAATACATTTAGACTGCAAATTACAATCTGAACGTAAAATGTTCTAAAACAGTGAACCTGTAGAACCGCAATAGAGAAACATTTATACTATGAAACAGGGTTTACAATTGTTTTAAATATAACAATTTTTATAAAGATAAATTTCCTTATTAGAAAAGTCATGTCAGCCTAGACGTACATAAAAAAATATTGGGACACATTTTTCTCTAGAGGTGTGTGAAGGTTATTACAGGACGGAGAAAAAAACTAAATCTTTAATGGGATATTTGAAGATTTTATGCCTAGGTATCCTAAAAGTTTTACTGGTATTCCAGTAACACCTTACCTTTAAAGGGATCTTATTCAGCTCTTTGCGTCTGCACTGGGAAGTCTTGACCACACCAAAGAGGACGTCGGTATGGACAGTGCGCTCGTGGGCTTCATCCAGGATCACAACTGTGTAGCGCAAAAGCAGAGGATCTCCGATCGCCTCTCTCAGCAGCATGCCGTCAGTCATAAACTTCAGCTTGGTTTCAGGTGACGTCATGTCCTCGAATCGGACCGTGTAGCCCACCTATAGAATTGCACGACTTGTAAATTCTTTTTATTTTGTAGATGACATTAAACAGCTGTAAAAAGTATGTGAACAATTACTCCACCGACCAGTTTTCCGAGTTGAGTTCTCTTTTCCTCAGCCACTCTTCCCGCCAGCGAGATAGCAGCCACCCGCCTCGGCTGAGTGATGGCGACCATGCCCTGCCGGCCGATACCGGCTTCATAGAGATACTGAGGGATCTGTGTCGTTTTTCCTGAGCCTGTCTCTCCTAGACAACCGAGCCAACGGATCATCAGAATGTAACGGTCATTTCTAACTCATACCATTTTTTTTATATAAATAAATGGTCATGTCATATGAGGGCAATTAGAACTAAGTTTATGTAAAAATAAAGTACTCTTAAGCTTCTAGAAGCTTTATTGTCATTTCAACAATACACAGTAAGAGGACACATTTCTCCAGGATCATGTTGGTACAAAAAAACTACACAAAATTACACAAAACAATGAAAAGGTACTTATGGAAGGTTGACACAGAGCTTAAGACTATGTTTCAAATAATACTGTTTACTTTTACATGAGTTAATGAGTAGCCCAGTAACTACTAGTAAAAACAGTAATAGTAATTTTAGTTGGGCAGAATATTTCATTACCCTTTCCACCTCTGGAAATAAAATTAATGTTGTGCAAAGTTCCTAAATATGACAGAACTGATAAAGGGGTTACCACAATTAATCTTATGACGTCATAAATGAATCACATGCTGACGTTGACGTTGTAATTTTAACCAATTCATTTGAAAACAACGAAATTATTGTTATTGTTTTTCTCGAACCCGAATATAAATTTATATCCACATTTAGGAATTTTAGGCTGAAATTTCCTACCGATTAACACAGCATTGTGCAGCTGTCTAAGCCGATCGATGAGTTGACACCGAGCCTGGTAGATCGGAAGCTGTTTTCTTTGTACGTCTATCGTACAGGGCGCATGTCCCTTCTTGGGCAGTAGCATTCCAGGCTTCTTGTTTACTGGGAAAAAAGGAGAGCCCGGCTTGAATTTTTTAGCCGGAGGAGGATCAGGATCTTGGGGCATGATCCGGAAGAAGCGCTCAGCCGATATTAACCCTTCCTTCTCACACGTCACCGCCGATTTAGTACCAAAACAAGCAAAACAGCAAGTTTGGAGGTATACAAAAACCTTCGCCACTGCGGTTGTTTATCAAATATTAAACAGAATTGCTTCTCACATGGCTCACACCCCAGTCGCAGAAAATTGACGTAGAGGTGACGTCAGTGAAGAGTCGACTCTTTGCTTCTATCAGTAAACGGTGACAATCGACTCGCCTAATCTGTAAATTATATTCGTGTGTCAAGGGTAGGGAAAGTACGACAGATTACATCGAAGTTGAAATAAAACAAAGCAGACAATAAATTTGTAGGGATTTTTAAGAGTAATTCGTGTGTTTTGTTTATTTAAAAGTAAAATATCATTCCAAAAGAAAAATAGACTTGGTTTTATTAGAAGAGACAGATTATTATTTTAAAACGAGCATGGTCAGCATAAAGATCAACAGCAATGAAATGAATAATAAGAGTCGACTCTTATTCGTGACCGGTGTCGTATTAAACGATTTACTGAATCGAGCCAGAAAGTAAAAACTAGAGTCTGTTCCAAATCCAGTGGCCTACTAGGAATAGACACCCCTTGCTTTATTGTTAATTTGTTTAATCGTTTACGAGGTAATCTTTAGGAAGCACTTTTCCTGGCTAGGACTTTATTCCGAAGAAAAGTAAACTGAACTCCATCGCAGGACATTGTTTTTAAAGCTATTTGTAATATGTGTAATGGCGCGTTTCTCTTAGCCGAGAGTTGAATTCGAAGTAGTACTGATAGCATAGATTTGAGGGCGGGATAATATGAGCGACAGCATGGTTGACCAATCAGCAACAGCGCTTGTGTTCTATAATACCGCCCGATTTCCTCTTTCGGTCTCTTTCTTTCACGCGTCCCTACTTGAGGTGAGGTGTGCTCTCTAACAGTGTTAGATTTTACAATAATTCCGTGGTTTACTTATAGTTAATGGTTTATTTGTAATAAGAATACGTTACAATGAATAAGTGTAACAGCTCACTGTAGTTTAATGTGAGTAATAGATGCTGGTTTTTGCCTAAAGTGTAAGACGGGTTGTTAAAAGCTAGCTTGGTTGCTAAAGGCCTCTCGGCGCCATGTTACTTCATGAATGAGATAATCGCCATGTGTACCGCGGAAGTAAAGTTTTACCAGGTTTTGCTAAATAATCGAGTTTTAATATAATTCCTTTGAGAAATTCGCTAAGCGTCCCGCATTAAGAAAAAAAAGTCCTGTTTTATTTTTGACAAATATAAACGCGCGTGTGTGTGTGTATATACATATGTGTGTATATATATATATATATATTGCGCGCCTGTTTTTACAGTTTAGGTCTTTTGTGTCTTTAAGTTAGATCACCTTGTCTTTAAACCGGCTCTTAACCGATCCTTGGAAGCACTGCAAAGATGCCCAGGGAAGACAGGGCCACGTGGAAGTCCAACTACTTCTTGAAGATCATTGTAGGTGCCAGTTTTAATCGTTTTTTTATATTCAGTATTTTCAATCCTAGCTTTCATCCTGACGCTCCTTGTCTGGCATTGTTGGAGATGGTTATTGATCCATCTTTTATTATAATTTAATAATATAATCTTGGCTGTAATGCATTAGTTACTTTTAATCTGACTATGGCACTTCTGTGGATAGTAATGTAATTCCGTAGTTTGTGGTATTTTTGCTTTTCTCAAACACCTGAGGTTGCAGGATCAGTTACGAATCAGCTGTTGCAGTGCTGGTTGGTCGTTCCCCCTGCACAAATCAACTTGTTTCTTACTATCCCTGTCTGTCTGCATCCCACAGCTGACAGGGACGCTTAGTCTCAAACATTGCTCTAAGCGTGTATGCCAAATCTGTATTCAATGCCTATTTTGTCTGTGCTGAGGGAGTCTTTTACCTCTTTGCTCCTAACATTCTCCTCACCTTTGCTCTGGTTTGCAGCAACTGTTGAATGAATTCCCAAAATGCTTCATCGTGGGCGCAGACAACGTCGGCTCCAAGCAGATGCAGACCATCCGTCTGTCTCTGCGGGGCAAGGCAATCGTGCTCATGGGCAAGAACACCATGATGCGCAAGGCTATCCGTGGCCACCTAGAGAACAACCCGGCACTGGAGAAGTATGTTCCTAAAAGTGCCCACTCTTTCATTTAGAGATTTGTTTAACCAGCTGAGCTTGGTGATGGTAAAACTGAACCCATGGTCATCTAATCTATCCTACAGCTTAACCGCGATGCTACATTTTATAACCGGATTCTGTATGCATATTTTTGTGTAAATATACACACCAAGATCCCAGTGCTTAAGCTGCCAGATGTATGCTTTAAAATAATTGGTAGGTTTTTATTTGTCAGTTTGATGCAGGATCAGTTACAAATCAGCTGTTGCAGTGCTGGTTGGTCGTTCCCCCTGCACAAATCAACTTGTTTCTTACTATCCCTGTCTGTCTTTTCTTTATGGCTTGCAGGGACGCTTAGTCTCAGACATTGCATTCATATGCTAAACATGTAAAACCATCTTTATTTTGATGTTCAAGTAAATGTTATTGCTTTCTTACAGGCTACTTCCTCACATTCGTGGAAATGTTGGCTTTGTCTTTACCAAAGAAGACCTGGCTGAGGTCAGGGACCTGCTGCTGGCCAACAAGGTACTCCCCCCCCCCCCCCTTCTCTCCCCATCTCTGTAAATTTCTGGTACATATCTTAACAGTTGCTTCTTTTTAGGTGCCAGCTGCTGCCCGTGCTGGTGCAATCGCTCCTTGTGACGTGACTGTGCCGGCTCAGAACACTGGGCTGGGTCCTGAGAAGACCTCCTTCTTCCAGGCTTTGGGCATTACCACCAAGATCTCCAGAGGAACCATTGAAATCCTGGCAAGTCAAGATAATTGGCCATTATTTTATTGGTTTTATTTATTACTGTTTGTATCAGTTGATCTGAAATTCTCTTGCCCACCCCCCAGAGTGATGTGCAACTGATCAAGCCTGGAGATAAGGTGGGTGCCAGCGAGGCTACGCTACTCAACATGCTGAACATCTCACCCTTCTCCTATGGGTTGATAATTCAGCAGGTCTATGACAACGGTAGTGTCTATAGCCCCGAAGTCCTGGATATCACTGAGGATGCCCTGCACAAGAGGTTCTTGGAGGTAAGCAGGCTTTTCATGAATTCTGCTATTAAATGGCATAAATTTTCTGCATTGTGCTTCCCCAGCTGTATTAACTTGTTTTTTGCCTTCTCTCCTCTCTTCTCCAGGGTGTGAGGAACATTGCTAGTGTGTGTCTGCAGATTGGCTACCCCACTCTTGCATCCATCCCTCATTCCGTTATCAATGGCTACAAGAGGGTTCTGGCTGTTGCTGTGGAGACGGACTACTCCTTCCCTCTGGCTGATAAGGTAAAAATCTTCTGCTTTGTCCTTGGGGTGGCAATCTTTATCCGTGCAGGTTGTTGCATAGCAGCTGTTGCAGTGCTGTTCTGTCGTTACACCTGCAAACAAAAACCCGTTTCCTCCGATCCCTGTATGTCAGTTTTTTCAGCATACAGGGACGTTAGGTTTCGAACACCAACTATTTCATTGTTAACTTTGTCTATCTTTTCTAGTGTAATAAACTGGCCTGTCTTTTGAGTATGCTGGTACCTTTGTGATGTCACTTAAATGTGTATTTGATGTCACAGAAAGGAATATGAAAGACTTTAATAGTTACATTTTCACAAGCTACACATGGCTCAAAACCAGTCTTTGATTAAATAGTATTATAATCATTTAAGTGGATTAGTAAACCTTTTGTTCCAGATATGAAAACGCCCTTACTTTAAACAAGGTGCATGTTGCCATTCACAATATAATTTCCTGCATTTCTGTTCCCTACCAGGTTAAGGCCTTCCTGGCTGATCCTTCTGCTTTTGCTGTGGCTGCAGCTCCAACAGCAGCTGCTACTCCAGCTGCTGCTCCTGCCGCTGCTGCAGAGCCAGTCAAGGAGGAATCTGAGGAGTCTGATGAAGACATGGGCTTTGGCCTGTTTGACTAAAGAAAAAAAAGCAGTCATTACCATAACCTGCTTCTTTTGAAGATCAATAAAAAATGAAACTGATTTAAACGTCTGTGGGGTCGTTTTGTTAAAACACGATGTTTGTACCAATGAATAATGGTCTTTATTTGACTGTCTTATTAGAGGATTATTTTTGGTGGGTTGAAAAAGACGGGATGTTCGTCATACGCGCTATTGTGTCAGCGCATGCGCAATTCAGATCTTTAGCTAGCAAGGGCGGGTGAACTCATAAACCGCAGCTAGCTGTAAGCTAACAAACCTGAAGTGCCAGGAGCAGCCGCATGCCTTCTGGGTGTGAATCGCCGTTCGAAGTTTCGAAAATACCCACCGGCTAAGGGGAGACGTCTCCGTCCGGGAGAAAGACAACTTATCTCTCAGCCGGAGGGAAGGAGACACCGGTTTACACCAGCATTGTTTTTACACACTTTACATTGAGACGGGAAACGACGCGCAGACGGGGAGCTAGCGAGCAGTGCCATGGCGCGGGATTACGATTACCTCTTCAAACTGCTCATAATCGGCGACAGCGGTAAGGAAAACGCGAGGTTGCGGGACGGGAAGTAGGCCTCTGCTAGCAAATTCGCCGCAAATAATAAATCTGTGTAGATGTCTCTTGGTTTACCTTGACATTACGAGCGTCGTTGTGTGATTAAAAAATACTTTGGAAATGATAAACAATTTTGTTCGTTACTTGATTGTTAGCCGGTAGCTAAGTAACGCCTTCATTTACTTTCTCTCGGTGTAGCTAGTTAGCGAATATAGTTCAGGGCGGGAAGTGGTGTTAGCTAAGCCGCCCGGGTGGTAAACATAAAACCGGCTATTAAAAAAATAACATAGTTCTACACAAAAATGAACGTTAATTAACACACGTATATTATTATTAATAGAGTAACGTGATGCTAAAAGCGACTGCTTTATTTATGTATTTTGCATTTTTTTCAGTTAAATTGTTAACCGGTGGTCATGCTAGCTAACGTTAGTGGGTGAATTGTATACACTCAATTTGAAAGGTCATTTTCGAATGTAAAGCATTTAAAACAACATTATTTATTAAAATTACCCAGATTTCTAATGCCCGAGTTTGCTTTCGATTAATTCGCCGTCCTTGTAGATAAAATCAGATTTTTTTTTATGTGAGAATAACGAGGTTTACGGTTCAGTCGATCATTTCCGATTTTTTTTCTGTTTTTTTTTAAAAGTAACATGTATACATTTATATAAAGATCAATAAATAGTTATAATTTACTGAAAAGGCACAGAACATGACATTTTTTATTTATTCCTTTTTTATAAAGAAATAATTCATATCAATTTGTAATTAGAGGCCAGAATATTTTAGATTGTTGGGGTTTTTTTCAAGTGGAAACAAGGTGGGTTTTTTTTAGATACTTTGTGGTATCAAGAGACCTGGTATGTGTCTCTACAGCAACTTTTTGTTTCGTCTGATAAACTAAAAGTGAAAAACAACTTGTTTAGTACATTTGTTTTCTTTTTGCTTCATCCAGTACGCGCTGTCCAAATTTAAATGAGAGCCAGGATTAGGAAATACTGATCCAATATTTTCTTTCTTTTTTGTCTTGTGTTAAGACAATTTTGTGTTTCAAACCCATTAAAACAGCCCGAAACAATAACCTATTACAAATCGCATTTCGGATAAAGATGGACTAGTCATTATATAGTATATAGTAAAGCACAGAATCTATGAAACATGGTAATGAAACATGCTTCTTAGTATTTTTGCAACTTTTCTTGATTTAGATGTTCCTGTTTAGGGGTTTCTCTTACGTCATGTGCCTACCATGTCGTGAATACCGCATAAAATCCAGTCATTGGGACCTGACTTGCTTGCTAGACAGAAAGTTATACAGCACGGCCTGTTCGTTGTCACAAGGTGCTACAGTCCAAAGTATGTTACTCTTTGATGCTGTGTGTCATCCTGTGTCTCATCTGAAGAAGTTACACCCGTTTTTCTATTCTCTGTAAATAGCAGTGCAGATTATAAAAAAAAAAAAAAAAACTACAGCAACGGATAATAGCAAGCACAGAGACATTCAGACGTGCCAACAAAATGGCTTCTTGATGTGGTGCACGATATAGAGAATAGAGGGCAGGTTTGCTCATCCAGCAGGTGTAAGTCACGGACATGCCATTCACGTCTGCATGACATCGTTCTCATTATTGTGACTTCAATGTGTTCTAACCGCAGGTGTGGGGAAAAGCAGCCTGCTGCTGAGGTTTGCAGACAACACATTTTCAGGTAAGAAACTGCTGTTAGTAAAGTTTAATGCCGAATATAGTGATTCTCGACTGCACTACAGTTTAGAATACATGTGATTTTGTGAATTGAATGTACAGTTAAATAACAGAATGAAATGTTTTTATTTATACCTTTTTTTAGTTCTGTTGCTGTGTAAACATTTCAAGCGAGTTCAAAGCATTCAGGTCCAGGAAACAATCCCTTTTGTAGCTTTAACAGAGATGAACTGTAGTTAATTGATTGCTGTGAAAACTATACCGTGTGATTTCACATTTCATTTCTCTATTTCTGCATCTGAACCTCCAATACAACAGAAAACATTGAATTTACATCTTTGTTTTTATTTAGGATTATAATTTGTGTATTATATTTAAAGCAGACGCATACATTATAAAATCGGCTCAAACATAAAGATTTAAGTTTAAACTTAAAATGTTGCCAATTTGGCAGACGACTTTGTTTAGTCAACTAGCATTTTTTAAATTTATATAACTAAGCAATAAGTGGTTAAGGACCAGCAGTGTTAAATTGGTTGTGCTTGGAATTTAACCCACAGTCTTCCAGTAAAAAGTCCAACACTGTATGTAACCAAATAGTAATCATGTCGCTGTCAGCCGTTTCCACAATAAATGACATTTTTAACATTCATTCATTCATCTTCTATACCCGCTTATTCCCGAACTTTCCGGGGATCTGCTGAATTCCCATATTCACACTCCAAAATCTAAACCAGTTTAGGTGGAAACGACCTGGTGTTATTTAAATGGATCATTAAGTAAGTCCACAGGTCACATGTTTACATCAGTGACCAGAAACATGATGATATTAAAAATAGTGACAAAATCTGAAATCATACTTGGCATGGATACGTGGTTACAGTTAAGGATGCTTAATGTTTTTCCCAGAATTGCATTATTTTTTACATATATATCCCATTGATATATTTGTTGTAGCAAGTCCTGTAAATTAAATAGTCTCTGATTTCAGATCATTAAAGTCTGTAACCATTTCTGTGAATGAACACCCCCTTCTATTGGTACGTTTCATCTAACAGGTAGCTACATTACTACTATCGGTGTGGACTTCAAGATCCGGACAGTGGAGATAAACGGAGAAAAGGTGAAGCTGCAGATTTGGGACACTGCTGGACAGGAGCGGTTCCGTACCATAACTTCCACGTAAGTACTTATGCACGCAGGCTAAAGAACAAAATCTTTTAAGATGTAAGCAGCCATCCAACCCCTGATACAAGTTTTGTCACCTGGGAGATGATAATCAAAAAAGGGGTTTAGTGAGATATTAATTCAGCCCAGGAGACAGCAGTGTCTCAGTTTAAATTTCATATAAATTATTGATCAAAACACGCTGTGCTGTAGTGGTTAGCACAGTCGCCTTACAGCAAGAAGGTTCGGGCTTCGATCTCCAGGCAAGGGGTCTTTTCTCCCCCGCTCTTGTGTGGGTTTACTCCCACACTGGACTGTGGAGGTACTCCAGTTTCCTCCCACAGTTTGAAAACATGTACATTGGGTTGATTGGTGATTCTAAATAGCCCATAGTGTGTGTGGTTGTTTGTCTATGTGTGGCCCTTCGCCCTGTGTGCTGGGATAGGCTCCAGCAGACCCCGGTGAACCAGAATTAGCTTCTGTTGTAGTCACCTATAGATTTTTTTTAGTTTGTCTGCAATTTTTACATTAGCTGATCAGTTGATTATTGTCGCACTTCCTAGTTTCACAAAGAATTAAACCACAAGTATGAGCAGCCTTCCTTTTGCTCTAGAAACTGAGCTAAGTTGCAAGCCGATTGTTTTCAGAGATAAAAGTATGATACTTAGTTCTGGTTTGTTCTTTTTTAATAATATATAGCTTTCGGATTTACAAAGTTGATCTTGGTTTTATAGAAACAATAATAGATGCAAAAATGAGACCATTTTACTGTGTAAGTATAGACTTACACAGTCACTCACTCACTTTTTACATTTCTGTTATTTTCAATAGTGTTAAAATTCTGCGTTGGTCAAATAGCAGAGCTTTGTTATAGTTGCACAAGTTTTTATTTACTCCATCTTTCTAATCATGTATTAACCTACACACATTCAACATTAACAATACTGTGAGCTGTTTGCATGAGAGGATGAGGTGGTAAGGATGCTGCTGCTGTTGTTATTGTAAATGAGGTTTGCTGGTATGCAGAGACGGCGTGATGTGGTGTGTCATTAGACTAAGTGAATTTAAGCCTGTCATTAGACTGAGTGAATTTGTTTTACAGCCAAACAGCAGTTAGAATGAAATTCCAGTCTCAAGCAGTGATGCTGACTTGCCAAGTATAAGTAATGACAATCATACATTTAGGTAAGCCTGCATCAGGTTCTCTGTCTAATTCAGCCAAAAAATGGAGAAGTTGATTCAAATGTCTTCTTGCTATTTAAGCCATGAAAACTTGAAGCAAATATGATTTTAGTTTTTATAGCTTAAGTCAGTTGATCAATTTCTGTTTGGAGAAGCGATCACGGGAAGTGATGCAGGCACAGGTCACCTCAGCTGTCACTCCACCCACATCCTCTCTTCATATAAATCTACATTTCAGCTGTAAAAGGTCTGTCAGTATGCTGTCAGTTTTTACCAATGCCCACTTTAGGATTGGTCTGATTTAGCAAAGTTTAAAATAATAATAATATATATATATATATAATATAATTTATACTAAATTTACAGATATTCTAGTTAAAATGATAATAGAATGTGTGTTTGGATAAAACAAACATGTCAACACTGTTTCTAAAGAAATAGGTAGCAAAACTTGAGTGCCGATCTGGTACCACGTTTACTGGTTAAGTAGTAAGTAAACTGAATTGGCTACAAAAAAGCAACAAAAAAATAGGTATTGTTGTGATTGTAATGGTGTATTTCTGTTATGTGCGTAAATGTGTATTTGTATAGTTATGGACATGGGCATGTAGATACCGCATCCTATGTTGAATCACCCTGTGTTAATGCACATTTTGAATTATTGCTTTAGAAACTTGAGATGGAAATGGCAAATTTAAAAAGAAGAAAACCTTAATTTACAAAAATCTTTTCCCGCTCAAAAACCTTTTTTTATGTGGTTGAATAGTTGTGATACCCAGGCCCCTTAATGCTCTTTAAGTCAGCCATGACAATTCAATGAAAAAAAGCACCTTTTTTCACATTTGAAGGTTTTTTTTTATTTCCAAACTTAACTTTAGAATCATTTTAACATGAAATTTTTGGACTATAGGATTGGAAATAAGCTTATATTTGTAAGAATGAACGGACAGACAACTAGTTAGATAGATATATGTATGAAAGGATGCATGGATGGATCTGTCGATTAATTGATAGATAATGTATATATTTTTGCATTGTAAGTATTTTACATATTTTATATAAAAATAAGTACTTATGGGTTTACTTATGCATTAATGTTCTATTGTTTTTATTGTTATTTCCATCTAATGTTAAGTTTGCTATTGTTACAAAGTTTCTGCGTCCAGTGCTCCTGAATGTATAGAATTGCTGAAGAAAAAAAAAAAGAAAAACGTTATAACATCTTGTCTGCAGGTATTACCGAGGCACACACGGTGTTATTGTGGTTTACGATGTGACGAGTGCAGAGTCTTTTGTAAACGTCAAACGATGGCTTCACGAAATTAACCAGAATTGTGACGACGTTTGTCGAATATTAGGTAACTTCTACTGGTTATCACACGTCACGTAACAGACATCAAAAAAAAAATTTGCTACAATGCACTTCTATTGTTCTTTACATTATTTCGTGTCGACATTAATTGCCGTTCTATTTCTGGTACAGTGGGTAATAAGAACGACGACCCTAACTCGAAGGTGGTAGAGACGGCTGATGCACAGAAGTTCGCAGAGCAAATGGACATTCGGCTGTTTGAAACCAGCGCTAAGGAGAATGTCAATGTTGAGGATGTGAGTACATGGAAATTTCTGTAGCCTATTATTAATCTTGCAACCTGATTGGAAGTGTTTATAAGGCATAACAAAGAATTATTACCAAATTCTGGGTAACAGAATTCGTTGATTTTGATCGATTGCATTAAAAAAATATTATTCATATTAAAAATGGAAAACATGGTAAAATTGGGTACTGGGTCCAGTTCTAACAAATATTATAAAGAAATGTATTAACTGTTGAATAAAGTTGTATTTCAACAAGCACATAAATACAAATCTTTAAAGCTGCGTTCAGGCTTTAAGAAGGCAGGAGGTAACATTCATCCATTCATTGTCAATACCGCAAATTTCCTAACACTGGGTTACAGGGATCTGCTGTAGCCTATCCCAGCACGCATAGGGCGAGGGGCAGGGGTACACCCTGGACAGATCTACAGTCCGTTAGGGCCACACATGAAGGAAAAACCACTCAGGGGCGTAGTGGTTAGCACCGTTGCCCCACAGCAAGAAGGTCCCAGGTTCAATTCCCGGACAAGGGGTCTTTCTGTGCAGAGTTTGCATGTTCTTCCTGCATTAGCGTGGGTACACTGGTTTCTTTCCACAGTCCAAAAACATGTACATCAGGTTGTTTGGTGATTCTAAATTGGCCATAGGAATGAGTGCAAGTGTGTGTGGGGCCCTGCCATGGACTGGCGACCTGTCCAGAGTGTAACCCTGCCACTTGTCCTATGTGTGCTGGAATAGGCTCTATTAGACCCCCGTAACCTCAAGTTAGGGAATAAATGAATATAGAAGATGGATGAATAAATGAAATTACTGCTACACAGTTAGGTTACAAATGATTAAATGAATAAATTTATAGATAATATGCATTATTTAAACAGATTTAATCTTTTTGAATGTAGGAGTGGGGAAAAGTGTAAATAATAAAACAGTAAACAATAAAAAAAAAAAACAGTTAACATTTTTCATTGTAAAAGTTTTATTCATCCGTGATGAAGAAGGAAAGTTTCCTCAATGAATAAACATTTCATTTTAATGTTTTATCTTTTACAGATTTCCAGCATTAGATAATGCTATAATTAGGGTACTTACAGAACCTTACATAAAAATTTTATTTTTCTGCTCTGTTTCTGTGTCATCTGAGTTTTGGCTCTGTTACCTCAGCGTCTAGCACTTAGAGATGGGATTTAACACACAGTGTGCATATTTTTTATTTAATTGGTGATGTCAATACTTTAGTAGTGCCAAGTTTAAATCAGCCTTAAATCTTTCGGCTCGGGATGTATTTTGGATTCAACACCAATTTCTAATAATCCAGTCAACAATGCCGTATTAAAAGCCGAATTCGTCCTAGATAAAGCTCCTCACTGTAGTAGCCAACAAAATATCTGGATTTATTTTTTTATCTCTGAGAGATTTG
>JAOTQW010000023.1:3135196-3151869 GCA_026260075.1 Sisor rabdophorus
GGGAGAACATGCAAACTCCGCACAGAAATACCCCAAGCCCGGGATTCGAACCCAGAAACTTCTTGTTGTGCCACCGCGCCGCCCCTGCAAGTCTTTATTCTATACTAAATTTAATAAGTAAATATTAAAATCTATTCCCTCTATACATTTTTATAAAAGCTGGCCTAGTCCATACAATTTTCTACTGAAGACTTTATTATTAATTATATTTTCCTGTCTTATATGTTTATTATGAAATTATTTAAAAAATGTATAATTTGCCCTTGTAGATAAGCCCTTGGCTATAGTAGAAAACGAGCGCAGGAATATTATAACAATTAAACCTGTGATTTGAGTTACAGCCGGATCTACTATCAGAACCACTTCAATTGACCAATCAGAATTGAGAATTTAACAGCGCAGCCTTGAAAGTAAACAAGAATTTGCTTATTAGCTTTTTCCCATAAAAGGAAAAAAACTGAACAATATTCATTGGGTTGTTTTTGTGATTGACAGGCGTGAGAAGCCAATCGTTATTCTGGGAGGTGTCAGTGGAATTTCAAACCTCAGGAAAACGAAAAAAAAAAAACTTTCCCGAGTGGCGGTAACAGACTGACAGTCACTTGGTAGCCTCCATCCTTCAGCGACCGCTTGTAGTCATGTGTGAACGAGTTTTTCCCGTTTTGGGGTTTAATTGGATTTAATGTCGACATGTTTATTGTTTTATTGAGTCAGAGTCAGTCCGAGTCACGGCTCCTCCTAAAGCTTGCTCATTTATTTGGCTAAATCTTTCAGCATTTACACAAACCGAAACCGCCTGCGTGTGTTTGACGCTTTTTCTCTAACCACACACACACACACACACACACACACGAGGGATATGGCCGGTGTGACACTTCAGGTAAGAATAATTTCAATAATTTAGGTGACAGTGTTCAAGAGTGAAGAAATAATAGCAGAAAAGCTGTTTATCTATTTATTTATTTATTACCTGAAACTCAACTAACAGCTTGGCAGGCTAAACCAGGTTAACTCACCTGGCGTCTGTCAGGCTTTAACATTTAAGACAAATAAATATATAGTACAAAATATTACATTCCTACTATTTAATTGGATATGAATTTATTTGGTTATTTAAAATGTATACGCTGATTTAGTTATATACTATGAATGATTTAGTTATATACTATAAATGATTGAGTTATGCTATGAATGAGTTATGCTATGGGGCGGCGTGGTGGCATAGTGGCTAGCACGGTCGCATGAAGGTCCCGGGTTCGAGTTTTAGGCAAGGGTACTCCGGTTTCTTCCCACAGTCCAAAAACATGTACATTAATTTGATTGGTGATTCTAAATTGCCCATAGACAACGAGTGAGTGAGTGAGTGAGTGAGTGAGTGAGTGAGTGAGTGAGTGAGTGAGTGAGTGTGTGTGTGTGTGTGTGTGTGTGGCCCTGTGATGGACTGGCCCTGCGATGGATCTGTCCAGCAGACATCCCCCCTACCCCGAGCTAGGGAATAAGATGAGACAGAAGATGAATGAATATAACCCATTTAAATACATTACAATTCCTGGTGTTGTGGTACAAGTTTATGTAATGCTGAATTTTAATTTAGTTCTATTTCTTTTCTATCTCTATAAATAGTTTTTGGTATTGTTGGAGGTGATCAGGATGAGTTTGTGGGTTGTAGATGATTTTTTTTATTTGTCCATGCAGAAGACAGGCCAAACCAACGTGTGTTTTTTAATAATGTTAAAAATCATTAAGAAATTGTTAATAGATTTTGTCAATTAGTGGGTATTTAGATGACATATTATCTCATAAAACCATTTGTTTTTGTTTCTCTATCCTCCATTGTCTATCTCCAGTTGTGTTGTAGCTGTTTGTCTGTAAGGGGGTTTGAGTTTCAGGTTAAACAGGTTTGACCAGCATTGGTTTCCGTAATATATATATTTTTTAAATTTACTTCCTATTTTTTCTACTCTTACTTTTGTGGGTTTTTTTGATGCAATGTCTATTTTTTGTTTTTGTATTTAAAAAATGTTTTAAAACATTCACACTTTATGATTTAGTTTTACTGTTATTTTCCCGGATTACAGTGGGATTGGTAAAAATATGTAACAAATAGGAAAAGCAGAAAGGATCTTCCTCTATATCTTTCTTTTAAAGATATATTTTTTAAATTTTTTTTATACCATAATAATATACGGATGTGTGTGTTCCGTTTAGGGTAGGGCTGCACGGATCCTCCCAGCATGATGCTGCCACTATAACCATGTTTCACGGTGGGGCTGGTGTTTGTTTAGGGTAATAAGTAGTGTTACATTTGTGCCACACGTTCGCATTTTGGCCAAAATGTTCATCTTTGGTCTCATTTGCGTTTTTCATGATGTGGTTTAATTTCCAAAAGTCACATAGTTTCTGACTTGTGATGCAGTCAAGAATAATCCTTACTTGATATTACACATCATGCAGTGTAACAATTGCAGATGCACCCATTACCTTGTTAATACTATAGTCCTAATCTATACTATAGTCATGTGCGGTGATGGTGAGATCATTATAAGTATCACAATACACTGTTATTGTGTTATTATAGCGGCCACAGCAACATTATGCATATAAATGTTTCTTTTTGCATCTTGTGGACAGTTAGCAGGGGCAGTGACTCAAATGCTTACTCAGTGACTCAAAGGTGCTGAGTTGTTGCTTGGAAGACCAGAAAGACCTGGGCTCAAGCTCCACCATCGTTAGTTCCTTGTGCAAGCCGCTGTAACATAGCTGACCCTAACCTTCCAACTACGTTATAACGGTTCAATCATGTGTGACAGGAAAAATGTTTTGTTTATCCACCAAATTGCGGTGGTTAAAAAGGTCAGCATTAAGTTTAACATATTTTGTTCGAAAAATAAGAAATTTTGTACTACTAGGAGAGGGTGAAGAAAAATTGTATAGAAAATAGGGTGAATTTGGCAAGCATGGTTATATTTTCCATTGCAGAATGGCTGTAGTGGCCTTTGGGCTTCAGGTGTATTGTGTAGGTTGGGATGATTTTTTGCTAAAATTTGGCAACCCTGGTTAATGATTGAGCTCTTTGGTGTGTGTTTGCTAGTGACAAGAAACACACGTGCTGCTTTATCAAACACTGTTAAAAAGAAGTGTCGCTTAAAATACGCCAAGTCTGTGCTGGGGATATCTGTGTGTTTATCTTCAGCCATGTCTTACCGGGCTACACTAAAAATTCATGAGATTGCACTATCAATGTGATAGCAAAGCTTCACTCTTAGATAGTGAAGCTTTATTCTGTTTTAGGCTGTTTTTAAAGGTTAGAGTTTATGTATGAAGCATCTGGAGAACAAGCTCCTGTTGCAGTTACGTGTTTCCTCCATTTTCCACTTCTCTTAGTCATGTTACTGAGGACTTCGTCCTCTGTCCTGAAGTCTCTCCTGAGAAAGGAAAATGACTGTTCTTAAAGTGCTCTAGTTGAACATGTTAAATAACAGTTTAATTGTGGAAATGTTTTAATTTGGGTTAGTTTCACTCACTCGCTCACTTTTTCCATCTGGGAACTACTTTCAGGGGAGGATGAGGACTAACAGATGCTTCTGTTTAGATGCACCCTTTTAAGCTGTTTTTGTCCACATGCATGAGCTCAAATGTGCTTGCACATCATTTCCGCTCTCTTTTCCTGAGAAACAAGGAAATGTTTTAACTTGGCTGCAGTTAACTCACTCATCAGTATACTTTTTGATATTAACACTGGTTGATATACTTCAATTAAATAGTTGTAAACAATTATGTTGGTTTTATTTATACGTTTTATATATATGCATGAAAGGGCGGTGTTGTGTCGTAGAGGTCAGCGCCGTAGTCTTGCAGGAAAAAGATCCCGATTCCTGGGCAGGGGGTCTTTCGTGCGGAGTTTGCATGTTCTCACTTGCATGGGTTTACTCCAGGTACCCCTTCCACAGTCAAAAAACATGTACGTTAGGTTGATTGGTGGTTCTAAATTGCCCATAACGATATACAAACTCAATTTTAGAAGCTATTATAACTCTCGACAGGTGGATTGCTTAGTGCTACAGATTTTACTGTAAGGAAACAAAGCATATTTATGTATTTTTTTGGTTTTGCGTTTCTTTTTTAGTTGTATTTAAAAGAGAAGCAAGTGAATTAAATAACACAGAAGCTGTAAAAATAAAACATACCTGTTTACCTGCAGAATTTTGCAAAGGGAAGCGGAACAAAACTTGAATATTGTGACCAGAAATGAAAGAAATAACCCTTTTATTTCAGGAGTGGGCAGGAGAACACAGGTCTCTACCTAGAATTTACTGAGTTTTAACTTTTTTTAAGGCTGGTTGCCTGAGGGGACTGCCTGAGGGAGACCTACTTGATCCGGTGTTCCAGCAACGACTAGAGGATGCCCGTTCCCTGCTTAGACAGGAGATCCAGCGAGAACTAAAGATCAAGGAAGCAGCCGAGCGGCTGCGGCGTGCCGTCACCAACAAGAAGAGCGCCGCTGACGTAGAGGGTCAATTACGTGCCTCCACTCGCAAACTGGAGCAGCTTCACTGGGAGCTTCACGAGCTAAATGCACGGGCCATGGCTTCCGAGAAAGAGATCAGCACTGGTGAGTGGAAATGCCATAAAGTTTTCTCCTGTTCTTTTGTATTTTTTTAGTGAAACCTAATTTATAATGTATAAGTTTTTAGAATAAATACATGCTTTGCTTTCCTTTTTTTATCCCTCAGATACTGCAATTTCTCCAGACCCCTGTCACTGGGTGGACTCTACATCTCCTTTGGGAAGTCGCATTCGCACCCTAAAGAAGCAGCTCAACATGGAGCTGAAGGTAAAGCAAGGAGCTGAGAACATCATCCAGATGTATGCCAGCTCTTCAGTCAAGGTGAGGGGCTCCTGAAGAGCCTGTTTATTTAATATTTCAGCACTCTGGTGTGCCAGGCATTCCCATGCTCATGCTTCAGATTATGAGCTCTGGGTTAAAAAAGCTATTTTTAGTGCATTAGTATGTTTAACAATTAATTACGATATTTTTTGCTTTGTTGTTTGTTTGTGTAAACAAAGGATTTCAACTGGATTTAAGCCTGAATTATTTTTTTTTTACCTGGCAATGCGTTTATATAAATAGAAAAATCTGACCACTGTAAAATTTAATTATACCATTTAATGCATTCTTTATATTTATTAATTTTTTTAAATAATTTTGGCTATAAGCCTTTAAACCTTCTTTTTCCTGTATTGGGTTATTATAACTCTTCTTCTCCCAAATTTCCTGTATCTATTTCAAGCTGATGGTCACATGTGCTCCAGTAGAACATATTTTTGTGCTTTGCCAGTCTGCATTTTTCCTGATGCCCTTTTTTGTTGATCCTACTCCCTTCTCAGTACTAAATGTTCTGGCAGACTCTGATTTATGCTTTCACTGTCAGTCAGGATACATGCAGCACTGGGCTTAAAGCCTCTGACTCTCTCTCTCACACTTACCTTTAACACGCATCTCTTGTCCTGGGCCTGGCGACAGCATTGGAACATGTGACTTGGAAACAACCAATACTGTAGCTCTCTGATGTGGGCTGGGGAAAACAGCAGCACAAGCACGCCACTATATAACTCTAATGAAGCGGTAGAGAGAGAGAGAGAGAGAGTGAGTGAGTAAGAGAGGGTGGGAGTGAGAAGGGAAGGATAGAGAGACTTCAGATTAAGAAAGCAGTCACTTTGTATGAGAGAGATAATGCAGGGACACTAAACGGTAATAACGTGGGGAATGGCTTGTTGTCGGATAAGGTGAAAACTCTGCATCTTGGCTCCAGGCACAAACAACCCATCAGTGTGAAAGGGTATGACTAAGGGTGATAGAAGGGCATCAGGAGCAGGAAAAAACCTCTGATGGGGAGAGTGAAGAAAAAAGGAGATGCTATTCAGAAACCTAAAGATCCACCAAAGATGACTGATGAGCTGTTAAACTGCCTAGAAAAGGGGAGAGCGCTATGGACGGTAGTGTTCTTTTACTGTTTTTATGTTCTCTATGGTTTAGACCCATGCATTTATACTATGCATGCCCAAAAATTGTTCATACTTTTTGGTTCGTGTTACGGTTCCTTTCCATTCAGTCCAGAAATGGATGTAAAATTGCTTGGAGGCATTAAAGGCCAAACACTATCCATGTTATATTTGAATATTCTTACTCTATGCTTTATTTCGTTTCGTTGATTATCGTTTATGTTTTAGGTCAATTCGGATCGAAAAATATCTGGATGTTAGTTGGGATATGCATGCAAGTGCTTTGATGCAAAACAATCAACAGCAAGCTAATCTTGATAAGCCCGAGGCACCCGTAGCTGCTGCCAACTATTTAGTGCAGAAAGAAAAAAGCACCGCAAAGATGTTAGTATTTGGGTTTTAAAAGAGACGACCACAGGTTGTCTGAAATTTTATGTAGAACTTGTAATTAATGCAATTTAAAAAAAATTTGTATTACATATCAAATATCGCATTATTTAGCATGCTATTAAATAGCACATTTTTCCTATTACGTGCAGCTCTAACTCACCTAAGCTGTGCTGTTTCTCACTTTTAGAAACAGCACAATTGGTTCATTTAACTGTATTTTAGTAGTTTTATGAAAGTTTATTTAATATTTAGTAGTAGTTATTGAGCAACGCAGCTGCACAGTGCAGATCAGCATTAGGAGATATTCAGTATTTTTATATAGGGTCTGTTTTATAAATGGTAATGAGTTTTTTTTTCCAACCTGTTTACAGTCAAAGTAAATAACACACAGGTTATAAGCTTCTTGAATGTAGCGAAGTGAGAGAAAGTGGAAAACTCTAACAAACAATGGCCCCTGCTGTGAAACCTGTATTGCCTGGGTTGTCAAATGTCAATGATTAACTAGTGGTAATTTTCTTCACTGTTACATTTGTTGGTTGGGGTTTCCTTTATATATGTATCCGATTTAATATTTTGGGGCATCTATAGCTGATCTGTAATCCTGTTACTGAAGGAGGGTCATTTTCTCAGAGAAAATATTGTTTAACCTCATATTTACACTCCCTTTTCTTTCATCCTTTTACTTTCTCTACCTTTCTTCTTGTCCTCTTGTCTTATCTTTCATCCCTTATCTATTGATTGATTGTATGTCTAGGTCCATCTTTAGCACTCACTTTCTGTGTCCTTATCTTTCTTTTACTTCTGTGCAGGACCGAAAGATGCTGTCCACGGCCCAGCAGATGCTGCAGGATAGTAGGACCAAAATTGAGCTACTGCGCATGCAGATTGTTAAAGTGACTCAGGCTAGAGAGGGTGAGCGTGAAACCTCGGAAACTGACGGTGAGAGACTCACTTTACTGCCAGATTATGATGTCTGTTCCAATGCGTTTTCTATTTCATTTTACTATTGATGGACAAGGAGGCGTTCAAGTACTTAATGTCCATGTAATTTTAGATGTTTAAAAGTTAAAATGAAGTGGAAGCGCAGCGATTAAGGTGTTTAACTGTTATTGAGTGTTGGGTTCAATTCCTAGCACAGTCAAGCTGCCACTGTTGGGTCCTTGAGCAAGGCCGTTAACTTTCAACTGCTCAGAGATAAAATGAGATGAGCTGTAAATCGCATTAAATATAATGAGATGTAAATCATATTGAATAAAATCTGCTAAAAGACAGAAATGTAAATAAATGGAAGCAATCTGTTGAAGCTTCAATAGGTGATTATCTTGAGAAAACTACTGGTTCAACGGCCCCCATTTGTCCAATAGCAATGATTAAGTTAACTGGTATAAATGTATTTATCTATGCAATTACTTTTCAAGTAAAACTTAATATGTTCATAATAAGACCGGTCTCAATCAGCACAAAACTACTTTTTTGCAGAATGCAGTGAAAACCATTTCCTTGTTTCCCGTGTAGTACAAAGGGCTTGTTTCACTTCTGACCCTTTTCTTAGGATCGTTTATACGAAAAGTAATAATCATTTTTTTTATTTATTCATTTGCTTATTAGCTTAACTCAGGGTCAGTGGAGTCTGCTCGAACTTATCCCAGCGCACATAGAGCGAAATGCAGGGGTACCCCCCTGGACAGGACTTAAGTCCATCTCAGGTCCACACATGGACAAACAACCACGCAGACACTATAGGCATTTCGGAATCAACAATTAATCTAATGTACATATTTTTGGAGTATCTATAGTTAATCCATGTAAATGCGGAAGAACATGCAAACTCCGCACGGAAAGACCTATTGCCCGGAAATCGAACCCAGGACCTTTTTGCTGTGAGGCGACCGTGCTAACCACTACGCCACCGCGCTACCCTCTAATAATTATTAAACTGCTTAAATTAAACATTATTCAAAAGCCATCTTTGCTATCTCAGGTCGACCATCAGAGACCATCAGTCCTCTGGAGCTGAGAATGGAGGAGCTTCGGCACCACCTGAGGATCGAGGCTGCCGTGGCTGAAGGGGCCAAGAACGTAGTGAGGCAACTCGGAGGACGTAGAGTTCAAGATCGACGTGCACTAGCTGAGGTATGAAAATTTGGTGTTCTGTAAAAGTTACCAACTTTTTAGGTTTGTATGTTTTTATGTCATGGCACAGACTTAATTAACTCTAGTAATTTCTGTATATGGCTGCCTGTGTTTGATTTGCAGGACTTTTACTTATGTATATGTGTATGTGTTGTTGGCATTACAACTATACCTTTTAACACTAGACACATGTACTATTTATATTTGTGGGTGGATTAGATTTGTTTAAGTGGATCAGTATTTTGTGACTTACAATTAACCCTTGATCTCAATTTCATTATAAACACATTTTTTTACACGTTAAGTTTTTCTGTATCATTATGTGCAAATGAAGATTGTTTGACTGTTTGCCTTTCTAAATTTTTTATAAGGTAGATTATTACTTAATTTTTTTGGTTCTAGTATGTTATAGTTAAACGTGTGCCATAATCTGAGATTGTGATGTATTGTTTTTCTGCATATTAATTTACACTTTTCTTTGGACTTTGTTGATCTGTATTCAGGCTCAAGCCCGCCTGCAGGAGTCCTCCCAGAAGTTGGACCTTCTGCGTCTGTCTCTGGAAAAAAGGCTTATAGAGCTTCCTCCAGACCACCCTAAACTGGCTGACATTAAAGAGGAGCTGACTGTGGGAGCCTCACCCGCCCTAGGCCTGCAGAGAGACCGTCAGCGCTCTTCTCTGTCTGCCTCATCGTCTTCATTCTTTAAACCTGCCAGCCTTACAGGTAACAGTAGTTACAGTAGTATGTCTGATTTATTGGTATGTATGTTAAAGTATGCAAAACTCCAGTCTGTTTTTTGCTATCCCATGGGGCCCCTGAAGTGAGGTATGCGAAAGTTGTGAAAAGTATTTTTAAATGCTTAACGTAAAAAAATTGCTTCCTATTGTGAAATTGCACTCATTTAAAATTCCGTATCCTTCGCTTCTGTGATTTCTGTATAACTTGACAATATTAAAATGGCAGATGTAGTACATCAATATTTTATTCATACCAACAGTAGCCATATTATGTGAACATACTTGGAAGTATGGTTTGGAAGTAAAAAGGTAGTAGATACTTAAAAAGTATGTGACAGTTTTTCAGAATGATGTTTAATAAGTTCTTGTTGGACCATATTTTTGCAGATAGGATGTTGATTGAAGTGTGTGTTTGTGTGTGTTGGGACTGCATTTATTGAACATAGTTTATGTGCATTTGTGTAGGCCGGCTGGAAGTCAGATTAATGGGCTGTCAGGATCTGTTAGAATCCGTGCCAGGCCGCTGCCGTGTGGCCTGTGCTTCATCCTCCCCCAGCAGCCCCTCCGAAGCCAAGTCACTGAGAATGCGGACCGGCCTGTCCACACGTAGCGTCAATGGCAAGATTGTTAAAACTGAGGAACTGTCCAGTAGGTCCTGCTGTTGTACTGACCAAAATTACATTGTCGCTGAAATCGGATTAGGCTACCTTGGTGGTATGGTAGCAAAATTATTTTGTGTGTGTACTTATTTTACCACAGTGGAAATCAGTGCAGTGTTAAAGGTGGATAACCGAATGGTTGGTCGAACAAACTGGCGGCCTGTGGGCAAAGAATCCTGGGACCAAAGCTTCACCATTGAACTGGAGAGGGTATGTAATGCAAAAAATTGTAAATAACTTGTGAAAAAAAAACAATTGATTCTTTGTTTATGTAACTTTTATGAAGTCTGTTTTTGTCTCAAATTCTGATCAAACATAAATTTCTGTCTAGCTTTTGACCCCAGAATTTCAACTGTCTTTTCTGACTTCATTCAACTTTCTAATCAATTTTCAAAAGAGAATAAGAATTATGCTGTTTCCTCAGTCCTGATCTGTGAACTGTAGATGACTTGAAAAATAAAACCGGGCAGAAGTGAAAGACAAAACTGGCTTCCTTCCTGACACATGATTCCAGCTCTTGCATTTTTTGAACTGCTGCTCATTGTGTCACAGGGCAACATAATACACTCAGAGGAAAGTGCTTACAACTCCACTTCCTTACACACCATCTTACTTCTATGATTTGCTTGTGAATAAAATAATGCCAGACCGCCCACTTTGAGAGCAGGGCCAATTTATTTTGTACACCAACTTATCAGTAAGATTGAACGCTCTCTACAATATTTAGTCCATCTCACACACACTCTCTTTCCTGCTTTAATGTGAAGTTATATTGGGGTTTTGTCAGGTGGGAAAAACAGCCAAAATATGTGCTGAAATATATGCTACGAACTCACTGCGCGCATTTACTCTGTCAGTGTAATTAATTTACCCAAATCAATGTCTGGAACAGTAGTGCAAACTGACGCATTTGGGTGTTCAACTGCCAGTGAAACTTGCAGCCATTCACGAAGGCTTTTAAAATAAAATTTTGGACAAAGAAGCAGAAAGGATAGCTGAGTCTGAAGGAGATTCACTAGGCATTTTGCGGTGGAAATAAACATTTTTCCGTGTTTTATGGATCATGTTTCCAGTACTGTTATTGCATGCAACTGGCTTTGAAAAAGGGAAAGAATTACTCGTACTATTTGCACATAGACATAGACACCCCATTGTATCTGTTTAAAAGTAATAATAAAAAGGTCATGTGTGGGCTGGTCTTTAAAGAGACTTTAGACTATTTCAGACATTGAAATACACTGTTGCATGTATAGTAAAGCCCTAAAAACTGGTCAGTTTATGTAGTCCTGATCCCACTAGTTGCATTTATATGGACTTCTTCTCTTGCCTTTGTTAGATAAGCTTTCTAACAAAGTGCAGCATTTGATAAAGCTCCACGTTTATCTGTTAATCTGTATTTTTTATGTTATTAATCCTTTTTATAGGGTGAGAAGACACTGGCTAAGTCTACCTTTTTTTTTTGTCTGTCCTGCATCAGCCCTAGACAGATTTTTTTTATCGCAATGTAAGTTTAGATTACACTAGTTCTGAAACGTTTGACTTGGGAAAGTGTAAGAAACCCTAATAAGAAATTAGTGAAAACTGTAAATAGGCATGCTGTCGAGTACAGCTGTGTATTAGCCACGACATATCACGATAAGTGGCAATACAATACTTATTGCCCTTATTTTTTCAACCATGCTTTATTTTGAGACAGTGGCTGTATGTGTCAGCAATGACTACATGAGCAGAGACCAATATTGTTTTTGACATATACTGATGGTTTCAATTAAATATCAACATAAACATAAATTAGTTCAAGTCGTAAAAAGAATATCACAGTAGCTAGCTGTATCGCCCTATCAAAAGTCTTGATATAATACATAAATATGGGTTAACATTGTGATCATTTGAACCAAATCTTTTTTTGAGAAATATTTACCAACAAACACCTATGTGAAACACATGGTCATGGAAGTGTTTCTGCTTTTTTAGTCTCGGGAGCTGGAGATTGGGGTGTATTGGAGGGATTGGAGAGATTTATGTGCTGTGAAGTTTCTACGCCTGGAAGACTTTCTGGATAACCAGCGTCATGGCTTGTGCCTTTATCTGGAACCACAAGGCACACTGTTCACCGAGGTCAGGTTTTAAAACTAAAACAAAATTCTGATACTAAGTTTTTGATGATGAATCAGTCTTTTGGGGAGGATGGAAGTGTTTTTCTAGGAAAAGCAGAATTTGTTTTTAAGTCTTGAGTCAAAAAATTATTTTATAGTTTTTTAGTCAGGTAACCTTTGCAGCAACCTGTTGGGCAAAACAAACTGCATTTTCTGTGAACATTTTCTCAAAAACAGCACACTTCACTGGATTTCAGTCAGTAAAAACGTTAAAGTCTCAACCAGAGCCTCACTTCAGCTATGCCTACATGCATGTTGTGGAAAATCTTTCACCTTACACTGCTGCATTTGTTTGCCCTGGTCAGCTACAGGGGCCTTTTAAATAACACAACTTCACAAATTCATTCATTCATTCATCTTCTGTACCCGCTTATTCCCGAACTTTTTCAAAAAATTATTAATTTATTTCTATATCAAATTCTAATCATATGTCATTGAACTGCAGGTAAAATTTATCAACCCGGTCATTGAGCGGCATCCAAAACTACAGCGTCAGAAGCGCATTTTTCCGAAAGAAAAAGGTATTTTCATTATAAAATGATTATTGGTAATCAGTTATTCCCACAGGCCATCTTATTAATAATAATTACAATTTAATTTTTATTTTTATTTCTGTAAAGCTGAGTGCCAGTTGTTAAACTGCTATACAAATACATTCAAATTGAATAAATAGACATTTGAAGTATATCGACCTAAAATGATTTTTTTTATAATTTAGCTGCAATAATAAGGGTTAGTGGCAGCATTCTTGGGATAATACTGTAGGTACACACTTTTTGTCTCATAGTTGCTGTGTACAGAAAACCAGAATTTATATAATTTATAATTGACAGTAAAAATCTATAATTATATTTATGACTTCTATACCTGCTTGTTCCCTATCTTGGGGTCACAGGGTTTGCTGGATCCTATCCTAGTTCACGTAGGGCAAAGGGCAGGGGTCACATAAGAACTTGGATTTCTCATTTTCTTTTTTTAGGTAAAAACTTCTTGCGGGCAGCACAGATGAACATGAATTTCGCTACATGGGGTCGTCTGATGATGAGTGTTTTACCACCGTGCAGCAGCAACATCACTGCTATGAGCCCCCCGCTGAACTCCACTGACCTGCCCTCTCCGCCTCTACCCCAACAGCCTGACCTCACTTCACCTTTATCTACAGAAAAAAACTCCACATCCACCCCGCCTCCACTAGGGTGAGAGACTCGCCATACGGTTTATGCGGTTATAGCAAAATGTAACAATGTGCTATTATTACATCCTCTTGGACATTGATTTATCATTTAATAACATGCAAAAACTGTTGCATCACATGCTGGATCACTGATGCGCTGACTTGGTCTGATTAATTACATTTAGAGATTCAGCGATTGTCAAACTGAATTTCAGCGAGGAACGACCTCCCAAACCCCCCCGTCTCTACCTGACAAAGACAGAAAGCCCTGCATCTGTGGTAGACTCACTTATTTATATGTTGTTACAAAGATTCTAAATTACTTGAAAGTTAATTGAAGCCCAAATATCCTTATATACTTGCATCTTTAATTGTGTCTATGTAGAACTTAAAAGGCAACCAAGACTGTAGAGGTAGAATGGTGCTGCACCCCCCTCGTAAGTAAGTAATGTGCCTGCAACATCTATTTAACTGAACAAATATTCTACCTCCCTCTCTGGCTCGCACATTTACACTTCACTTTTTAACAGTTTCTTTATCGCTTTATTTATTGTTGTTTCATTTTCAATGTCTTCCGTATGGTTCATCTGTCGGCTCACATAACGTATTGTTCTGTCTAAATTTCAGGCAAACACATGTGCTGCAAATGAATGATTTTATCTGCCTCTCTGTCCTTGGTAGAGGCCACTTTGGAAAGGTATATTCTCCTGTCACTCAGCTATTTCTGTCAGAGTTTTACCTTCTTGCTTTTAGAAACCATGCAATGCAGTTATTTCTGTCTGTAATTATAACATCTAGGTGCTGTTGGCAGAGTATAAGAGTACAGGGAAGCTGTACGCCATCAAAGCCCTGAAGAAAGGGGATGTGGTTACACGTGATGAAGTCGACAGGTAACCTGTGTGACCCACGGTCTGTCATTACAGAAAGTGAAAAGGCTGTTAAAAAAAAACCCACAAGGATTAAGGGCCAAGCATTAGTAGTCTAATAACAGAATATCACATTTTTGGTCTTTTTTTTTTTTTACAAATGCAGTAGATATTAATTGTATTTTTTTCTTGACTACTTTGGTAAATGAATGAATCAGTGTTGGCTCTTATGTTTGTTTGTTTTTTTTTCTTACCAGTCTGATGTGTGAAAAGAGGATCTTTGAGACCGTCAATGCGTCCAGTCACCCATTTCTTGTCAATCTCCATGGCTGCTTTCAGACGTGTGACCATGTGTGTTTTGTTATGGAGTACTCACCTGGAGGTGACCTGATGACTCACATACACGCCAACATCTTCACTGAACGCCAGGCCCGGTATATACTATACAAACACACTTTAATGGAGGAATCATTGTCTTATGCTGTACTTTATGTGAAATAAGTACAGCATAATAGACGTCTATCTAATCTAAATTCATCTCTAAGTACACAGTGTGGGTGATAAACTAGGATACATTTTAGAATTTTTAGTAAAACCGAAATCTTAAAAAAACTGTCCTCAAATAGATGATAGTAAATAGGATTTCAACCTTCGCACACTAAATTGAGGCTGGGATTTGGGAAGGTTCATGACAATATCTTTAATGACTGTGTTCAAAAGTACTACTTTAACTATGTCAAAAGTACACTCAAAACTTGTTTTAATAAAATTGTACTTAAAATAGAAACTTTATAACCAGTTTCAATGTCTAGTTACCATTCAGCCTTCAGGAGGAGTCTTCAGTAGTTACACCGAGTTGTTCATGTGGGTTTGCTGCTGTTTTCAGTGTTAATAAAAATGAAACAAAATGTCAACAATGCTAAATCCAAAATCTGTTTAAAAAAAAAAAATACAAGCCTTCCTCTCTACAAAACAATTTGCATTATACCAGGTGTCCCCAAATTACGGCCTGCGGGTAAAAGTACTTACTGCCAGCTTCAACCCAATCACACCATGTGTGTACAGGTACATTGTCATGCTGAAACAGTGTTGGAGTCTCTTGGGGTTCCAGTGAAGGCATAATGTAATGCTACAACATACAAAGACGTTCTAGTAAAATTTGTAGCAATTTAATTTCAGTGCCTCAGCAAAACTGAACATGCAAACATCAGACAGGCAGGTGAAATGCCTTTTTTTAAACCAGAAAACTGAGCCAATCGTTCAAAAGTTTCTCACTTTATTTACATGTGGAATCATACATTTTTCTCTGAATCACACTGCAAAGTAAAAATAAACCTGTTCTGTCTTTCATAAGCTGCCTTTATACTCTGTTTAGCTTTTATGCTGCCTGTGTACTCCTGGGTCTCGAGTTTCTGCACACAAACAAAATTGTTTACCGGTAGGGTTTTTTTTTTGTGATCATTGCTTTAAAAAAAAGTTATTGACTTATGTTAAAAGGGTAACTGAAATCTAGTATATTCTTTGACAGGGACTTAAAACTGGACAATCTGCTAATGGATGCTGATGGCTTTGTAAGAATAGCAGATTTTGGACTGTGCAAAGAAGGTACTAGATTGTTGCCTTTGCCTTCTGAAAGGTTACAGCATAACAACCTGAATGTGTTTGTCAGAGCTCAAAGTAGCTACAATAAATGCACGGTTAATGAGTAATAGCTTGAGTGATAAATTCTTCTCACTGTTAAAACCAGTGGCTCAATATGTATGCAAACTGATAAATACTTAACTGGTTAAACACCTGAGTTACATACCAATGATTTCCAGTTATTGATTATGTGGTGAAAGTGATGACCCTTCATTGCAGCTTATTTTTAAGAAATTTGACATTAGAAACTCTACTCCATGTTGCTTGTTTTATTCCTCTCAGGTATGGGTCACGGGGACCGAACATCCACTTTCTGTGGAACGCCAGAATTCCTGGCCCCCGAGGTATTGACTGACAGCACTTACACACGTGCGGTGGACTGGTGGGGCCTCGGTGTTCTTATCTACGAAATGCTGGTGGGAGAGGTCAGTTTACGTTTAGTTTTCTCTTCAAATTCAACGTAACACATTAAAAAAAGTAATGGGGGTAGTTTTAACACCGATCTGTACAATCCAACTTCAGCACTGGCTTTAAAAATGTCTGGATAACCCCAAGGTGTGTTTGCGATTTATGTTAAAGCTTTGAGCTTTTAAAACTAATTTCTTTGTTATAGTTCTAAATAAGGTGTTTTTAGGCTTCCTCTGCGATTAATTAACATTAGTGCTCTGTTCAGGGACCCTGAGTAAGAAATCTCACTCTGTCAAAGATGCGGTCTTATTTTGGTTACATTTTTTTCTTTTTTTTGCAGCAACATATTTGTACTAAAACTTTTTAATAGTGGTTAAATGGATCGTAGCTATAATAATCCACCATAATCCACACGGCCCAGTATCACATTGTATTGGAAATTAATTAATTGGAAATGGAAATTAGTGTCTGGATACTGTTGTAGATAAAAAAACATAAATTCACAC
>JAOTQW010000023.1:3154193-3166936 GCA_026260075.1 Sisor rabdophorus
TGATCATGGAATGCCAAGAAACATCTGTTGAATCTTAAACATCTGCATAATTTAACTTTGAAATTTCTCTCATCTTTTTACATTTATCATAGCACAGGATTGAACAGCTGATCTAAGACATTTCCTCAGCACACAAGGACAAGAGCAGACGTGGCGTCTGTACTAATATTGCACATACAGATGGTGGATGAACTATGTCTGGTAGCCAGTTTTGACAGCAACTTTAGGGAACATAAAATCGTTTGCACATCCTGATAATCATGAAGGTTTAATATTTAAAAAAAAAATTTGTTAACCGAAATCCAAAAAAAACCTTCATACCGCTCTAAACTTCATTTCCAATAATTACATGACTGTTGTAAAACCTATGAAGAATATTTATAAAACTTATTACAAAAAACAACTTTTATATATTCTAACTTTTGGCAGTTAAAATCTAATTCTATTCGGCCTATTTACTCTAAATGGTGTGTGTGTGTGTGTCTGTATAAAGTATGTACAATTTAAGTTTGTTTTAGGCATCTAATGTATGTGTAGTGTCTGTGTGTGGCCGGCCCATGGGCTGTTCTCTTTATCATGCTGTACTCCACCTGTAAACACTTTGTTGTGTGTTGGTCTGTTTTGTTTTGTTTTTGTTACACGTTTGTTGTCTCCTGTTCTGAAATGATGGTTTACTATTAAACAGCGATACTGTGAGCAGAAACACTAAAGTATTTAAAATGGGACTTTATTCATGCCAAATAAAGAAAAAATAGCTAGTGGAAAAGGATGAATGTATTTTCACAAATAAAATACAATATTGACTTGGTTGGTTCAGTTTATTGAATACTGCCACCGTGACTCGAATACATAATTGCATGTCACAAAAACATTGCATAAACATCTGGAATCAAAGCAGAATTACGTCTATGGGAATTCAGGACAAATACTGCAACAGTCAAGTGCAAAATCTATTGGAAGGTACTTTAGATAAAGAAAGTGATCATTTTTATTGCTTGTTACTTTAAAAATATCTTTATATTGCACAGAAGAGGTTCTAATAGTTTGATCTCTGAAGGAGCATTAGAACAGAGCGTATTGAAAACGTTTAACAAACATCTTTACAAAAGAGCTTCAAATCTAGAAACATTCCAGTCATCTACATGCTTTCTTTTGCTTATTGAATAAATTACTGAAATATGGTATGCAAAAAAACCCCAAAGCTATATATAGATAAAAAAATGTATGTACAAACTCTGTATGACTGCTTATGGGATTTTTACAGAAAGCCGTGTTGTGGAATCAGAACTTTACCAGCTCCATAAAGCAGCTGGAATTTGAGAAGTCAAGTTGCTGATCTGACTGCCAAACAACGGTGCCAAGCCAACGATCCAAATGCATGGAAGGTAAAGTAGTGTGTTCAGACTCCTAAAATGGGCTACAGTTTTCACCACATGATTGCAAATTGAGTTCGTACCACTTTTAGTAGATCTCAAATAAAAGTTAATTACAAGATTAGTCCTGTTTGCTCTGAGAAAGCAGTTTTGATCCGATGGCAAATGGAGCACTAATAATGTCCACAGACGCTTAACGCCATCTGTTTTTAACCCTAAACTAGTGCTGTGAATAAATCACATGCAAAAGTTCCAACAAAAATCTTTATTAAACCCTTTCTTCATTATTGAAGAACAAATTTATCGATTGAACAAATAGTCAATAAGTTGTGCAGCATGGACTATTACTTGATGCTTTAATAATTTTTACTACATATTAGCTACCAGCAGAGGGCGCAGGTGCAGTTAATTTACAGCCTTAAACTAAACTATACAAGAGAACAAGGTGAAATTTGGTGTGGGAGCATCTGAACTAAAAATAACGAATAGGTTTCCTAAAAATCTGTTTTTGCTTAGAACAAACGAATCACCCCGATGATCAACTACTTCCGATTCAGTTCGTTTGTCTATCTGTTAAAAAATTGGATTGGAAAAATTATTTCAATTTATTATTTACAATTTAATAACAAATATTATCTATGCGTGTGAAAACGGACTAGGAAAACGGATTTAATGATAAGGTACAATAATTATTATGTAATTGTTTTTATTTTCTGTAAAGTTTCTAACGGCTACACCAGTCAGATACAGAGCACCAACCCTGAAGCCTTAACCCCCCCCCTTTATTTTCACAAATGCATTTACATTATCATAATAATAACACAAATGCATTCTTGTGAAGGTTGTTAACATAAAAACAATAACATTAGAAGTGGAGTAACTACGGGAAGAGCCATGCAAAAATTCAACATCATCTGGCCAATCAGAATCGAGCGATCAGTAGCATCAGTATCGCTTATACCATTTACATTTTGCAATCATAGGAGCAGATCAGTGAATTCATGGACTTATTAGCTAATAAAGGTATTTAGTCATAGTGAAAGACTGTAGTGACTCAACATATAAAAAACATTTCTTCAAAAGCAAAAAATAATTTAAAAGCTAAAGCGGTTTAAGAAAAATCTAATCTAAAAATTTGGTTGCTGTAAAATAAAAACTTTAGTCGTTAACTCTGTTTGTAAATCCTTAGATTAGGTCATGCTGTGCTTCTTCTGTTTTCTTTAATATACAGAGTTTTTTGTGCCACAGTAAAACATGGCATGCGGTTAAAAAAAAAGAGTTTTCGGGATGATAAAATGACGTATAGGAAATTTTTGTACTAAACCTTGATGTCGAAGCTTATTTCTTTTCCTCACATTCTGTACTTTAAAGGTTATATTTAAAAGTGCACCTGCTTTAATTATTTAAAACATTTCCTGGACATCTATTTCATAGAAAAACCAGCAATCCAAACCTCTGAATCAAGTCTGACTGGCTATAAATGAGGTTCTAGATGGTTCTAATTACAACTATGTCCATGCAAGCGAAGATCTTTAAAGATCTGGAGCATAAAAGAGGAATGGATTTAGATTGGTAATTCCAATGTGGACGCTCTGTCTCTATTTGCTTGGCTATGCTAGCAGAACATGTTAGACAGAGGATGTGTTGCTTAAGCCGGCTCACAGCCTTGCCTGAAGTAAACCTGCTCCCAAGCCACTGTGCTCCACACACAGAAGAAGCTCCACAGGTTGCGCAAGGTTCCTCTGTCAAAGGGGTTCTCCTCGACTGCGCAGTGTTTGAGGTAGGAGATGCGGTGGCGTGACATGAACTCCCACGTCGTGGTGTTTAAAGACACCAGGTAAAGATGGGAGCCCAGGAGCAGCAGCACGATCAACGCCAGTAGCGCCACCACGCCACAGGTCACCAGCAGCACGCTGTTCGATTTCAACCACACCAACCACGTCGCAGCGTCGCTGAAGCCTGACCTGAACAAGGAGAGGCGTTAAGTTATTCTGCTTTGACAACATGACAGGTTGCATCATGCTTTTCAGTGAATGAACTGGAAATTAGATGGTTTGATTGATAAATTAAAAAGAAATACAAAAATACATCATTTTTCTACAGCCCTTTTACCTTTCCAGCATTTGGCCAATGTGCCGTTTTTTTTAATTTACATCACTGCTATTATTGTTTCTATTTCCACTCCTCCGCAGTGCCCCTGTTGGTGGTTCTGGGAATTACCAGCAATTTCCAAAAACCACTTTTCCCTTCAATCACATATGTCCCTATACTACAGCATATATGAAGGCATGCAAGTCTGCAAAATGAGGAGTATATCAAAAATGTTGAGGTGAATTTTAGCACATAAAGTTCTTCTATTTCTATCTTTTTTTATAGTTATGCATACGATATACACTTTATGATGATCCCTCAGGAAAGATTGGGGGGGTATAGGAAGTCGGGGGGTCAGAGCACAGGGTCGTCCATGACACAGCACGCTAATAGCAGAAAAGGGTAGATGCCTTGCTCAAGGGCCCAACAGTGGCAGCTTGGCTCTGATGGGGCTTCAACCCTGACCCTCTGTGCAACAATTTAAAATCCTTAATCATAGATACCATTTGAGCCACTCTTTATTCATCTTCCATACTCGCTTATTTCCTAACTCTGGATCATGGCGGTCTGCTGGAGCCTATCCCAGTGCAAATAAGGTGAAAAGCAGGACCCTGGACAGGTCGCTATTCCATTGCAGGGCCACACATAGACTCCTATGGGCAATTTACAATCACAAATAAACCTAATGTACATGTTTTTGGACTGCAAGGAAAACATGCAACTCTGCACTTACTTGTTGAGAGGCAACCGTGCTAACCACTACACAACAGTGCCACCCTATCAGCTACTATTCAGTATTAAAAAAATCACAGCAGCATCTCATGACAGTGTGTGGCATCATATACAGCACATACACAAATAATTATTTCTATGATGACAGTCTGATTCATTGCATACACACACATTTACACTTACCAGGCCATGTGTAGTCCCCAGAGCAGCACGATAAACTGCACAGCCAGGTACAGCACAAACCAGCGATGGTTCCGCTCCCCTACACAGTTCTCAATCCAGGGGCAGTGATGATCATAGCGGCGCACGCAGTGCTGACACGTCTGGCAGTGTTTCGATCTCATCGGTTGCTGTGGAAAAAAAGTACAGAAAAATTCACTATAATCTGTCACGTTTTTGTTAGCTTTATTTGTAGAGAAAAAAACAGACACACACACACACCTGTAACAGACAGTGACCACAGCGGCGCTGACGGAATGGTTTTCTTTGGGGAATCATATCCTGTTGCTCCTCCGTGACGCCAAAAGTGAACTGAAACAAGGCGGGTGTTAACAACAACTACAGCACCACCCTGCACACAGTGTTCTACCCAAACAGTGTAATAAATTCCACATACTTTAATCGAAACAAAACTTCATTCAGTTTACCAGCTGCAGACAGATGCAGGCCTGCTGTGGGTATGATGTGATTTACGCAATAATCTGTTGCCTTTTATAATATACGCACTGACCTCATCATCATATTTTTACAGCATTCGGCAGACGTTCTTATCCAAAGAAAATTGCATTTTTTTAATACTTAGGGGTAAAAGGTCTTGTTCAGGGCCCCAAAAAGGGAAACTTGGGGCTGAAAATCGAACCCTAATCTTCCAATTAGCAGTCTGAGATGAATTATTATTTATTCTTTTTATAGTTTGCCAGCAACTTTATTACTTACAGCACAACATGTCAGACTTTTATTGCCGTATCAGACTTCGATTTGGATCAGAACAATTCAGACGGTGGGAAAGAAAGGATAAGTGACGTTTTATTGTGTTTTTAGTTTTTTGCCGTCACTAAATATCAACAAAATTAAAACTGTAGATTACCTAGATGTCCCAATAAATATGCTGATGCTATAGAAACGTCTACATAGTAGTACAACCCGCTTATTGCCTAACTCAAGATCAAGGGGGTCACCCTGGACAGGTCACCAGTCTATTGCAGGGCCAAAGAAGACGAACAAACACACACACTCACTCCTATGGGCAATTAAGTCACCAACCAAACTAAAGTACACGTTTATGGACTGTGTTAACCCACAAAAATGTTGGGAGAACATGCAAACTTAAACTGCACAGAAAGACCCGGAAATTCGAACCCAGGACCGCTTTGCTGTTAGGCGATCGTGCTAATCACTGGGCCACCCTTGACTTATTTATTTTATCCCCCCCCAAAAAAAAGAAACAATAATGTTAAATTAAAAATAATACAAGAGAAGCATGGTGGCTTAGTGGTTAGCACTGTTCCAAGGTTCTGGGTTCGATTCCCTTATGGTGGCGGAGTTTGCATGTTCTTCCTGTTGTTACCTGGGTTTACTCCTGGTACTTAATTTTCTCCCACAGTCTAAAAACATGCGAATTAGGTTGATTGGTGATACTAAATTGCCCATAGAATTGCATGCGAGGCCCTGTAATGGACTGGCAACCTGTCCAGGGTGTACCCTTACTGTCTCTCGCTGCATGTGCGCTTAGATAGGCTCCAGCAGACAAATGAATAAATTAAAAAATAAATCATGCACAGCCGTTCTTGACTTTATGACGATTTTACATTTCATATCCAAGTCTAGCATTTTTCTAGCTATTGCTGAAGGCTGCAGGGCTGCAACTGGACACTGCAGGCTTCAGACCAGACTGTAATTGTAAATGCAATTACAGCTGAAAATAGAGCAGAGAGACTCTAAAGTACTGACTATGAAAGCAAGAAATCATCCGAGACTTCCTAAAATTAGAAAAAGTAAATCCATCCTTTCGAGAAATAAAAGGGCTAATAAACATCTGATTATTTATGATAGATTAATAAATCTATCTATAGTCTGCGTTTGGTTATAGCACCAAAGGTTTGTACATTCCAATAAACAATCACATTAAAAGAAACTTGAATTCCGTGGATTTAATCTTTTAGTGTTTTCCTGTTTCGAAATAATCTAATGCACAGATACAACAGCAGCTACCAGTATTCAGGTAGGATTTTCAGGTAGGAATTTGGGCTGATGAGGTTAATGAGCAGTCTGTCTGCAGTCTTATCACTGGTGCAGCCCCTGTTTTGTGAAGCGCTTTTCTTCACACTAAACAACTATTTTTCCAAATCAGAACCAGTCTTGGATCCCCGAAAATTGTGTGTGTGTGAAATTACCTGTAGGTCACAATCATCAGTCAGCACAAACCCAGGATCCATTAGCGACACAGCAAAGTAGAGCAGCACCGACAGAAGCACCAGCAGCACAAAGAGCACAGGCAGTGTGAGATGTCCCGCCTCTTCCTCTCTACGGAGATCTGTTAAAAAACAACAACAACAAAAAACTATTTAATTCAGTTTGTACAGTGCTTTTAACGATGGTCATTGTCTCCAAGCTGCTTTAATTTAACTTTTGCAGGTGGATGTTATTAAAAAAATTCACTTAATTTTTATATTTTTTTCATTACAATTTTAGAAGATGGACGACTGCACAGAAACAGTGCTGATATTAGGTAATTTGATGACTATTGGTTATTTTCAAAACCGATTTGCAGATACAATAATTTAATATCTAATCTAATTTGGAAACGTGTTGTTTATCAAATGAGCATCCATCACTGCGTAACAAGTGTGTATTCAGTGAAGTGTCTGCGATTGAGGGAAAGAGAAAGAACAAAATTACCAGAGCACATACTAGTAGTAGCTCTGCGTCCTGCACCACAACCTGGTTCTGCTGCACTGGGACTAATAATGTTAAATCCATTCATTCATACATTCATTCATCTTCTATACCCGCTTATTTCCAAACTTGTGGTCACGGGGGTCTGCTGGAGCCTATCCCAGCACACCCTGAACAGGTCGCCAGTCCATTGCAGGGCCACACATAGACGAACAACTACATGCACTCACATTTAAACACTCACATACGGGTGTGGACTTTGCTGGGACCTTTTTGCTGTGAAGCGAACTGATAACCACTATGCCACCGCGCTGCCCCAAATCAAGGAGTTAATATATTTATTTCAATTTTTTTTATTGCTCAGCGCTTCAAGCATTGCCTCTATATACATATGGTGGGGAGGGCAAGGCCCCTAACCCCCAATTGCTCAGTTGTATAAAAGAGATTTAGATTACTCTGGATAAATATGTCTGCCATATGCTGTAAATGTAAACATATTGGTTCAAAATATAGGTTATAGTACCACTTTATCTGTAAAAAGTGGTATTGGCATCAACCTATACGCGCTTAATCCCAAACTTTTCGGGGTCACAGCGGTCTGCTGGAGCCTATCCCAGCACACATTGGGCGAAAGGCAGGGGTACACCCTGGACTGGTCGCCAGTCCATCGCGGGGCCACACACACAACCACACGCACTTACATTCACTCCTATGGGCAATTTAGAATCACCAATCAACCTAATGCCCATGTTTTTGGACTGTGGAAGAAACCCGAAGGAAACCCATGCAAGCGAGGGTAGAACATGCAAACTCCTCACAGAAAGACCCCATGCCCAGGATTCGAACCCAGAAACTTCTTGCTGTGAGACGACCGTGCTAACCACTACGCCACCGTGCCACCCCAACCAATGTAGTAAAGGAAGTTATCAATGCAGGTAGATAAATTATGAAAAATAATACAACTAGGGCAGCACAGTGGTATAGGTGTTAGCAAGGTCACAGCAAGAAGGTCTCGGGTTCAATTCCCAGGCAATGGGTCTTTTTGTATTGCACATTGTTTGATTGGTGACTCTAAATTACCAATAGGAGTGAATGTGGTTGTTTGTATATATATATATATGGCCCTGACTGGTGACCTGTTTAGGGGACCCTGTGACCCAGAGTTAGGAAATAAGTGGGTATAGACAAAGTTTATTTATTTATTTTTTTTATTTGATAGCTTTTTTGATTAGTCTGAATTCCATGACGTGATCATTGGTCCAGTTCTGAGTGTCAGGACCGGCTGTAATCCCTCCTGCTGTTAAAGCTCATTTCACTCGAGATGCTTTTTTTGCTCATCACGGTTGTAAAGAGTGTTTATTCGAGTTTCTGTAGACTTTGATCAGTCTAATTATTCTTGTCTTACCACTTTAACCAACAAGACGTTTTCACCTGCAGAACTTCTGCTCAGTGGATGGGTTTTTCATGGGTACCTTTTCATAAAAAAATAAAGAGATTAGCAGCTTCTAAAATAAAACCAGCCAGTCTGACTCCAGCACCAATCCCACGAGAAGTCACAATAATACTGCTGGGTGCTTCCTGTCTTATTATAATAAATGTGTATAACAAGTTATAACAAGGACACCAGCAACCATCTCACGAGGTCACAAATGTCTCATATTTTGATGTTTAGCATAATATTTGATAATGAATAAAAAAAAAGATAGATATTGATAAGTTGTGAGGCTGTGTGTTACGAGATATAAAGGAGATCAGGACTCACCGGTGTCGTGCACGAAGAGGATCAGCGTTATAACCCATGTCAGGAAAACATGAGCGATTCTGACGAGAAATCCTGAGCCGAACACATTTTTAAACATCCTAGCATAATTAGACGAACATTTACATACCTAAAGATTCAAATCTTCCGTACATTAGCGAGCAAACTAATCTAATAACATCACATTTATTGTACTTCCGCTGTTGAAGTCATGGCAGCGGACGCAGCTCAGCTTTCATCAACACGGACTCGTTTACTCGCTCACTGTAAAGCCGGATATTGACTCCTGGGACGATGTGCGAGACAAAAACACCAATTCCACCGATATATGATAAACTTTCACAATATTTAAACGAATTGTTTATTTATTTATTCGCTTCGTTTACAGCTTATAGGTTCTGAATTAAGCTTGTTGGTATTTCCGCTTCGTTCGGCTGCTGTCAAAAGGGCGCCTCCAATTGGAGAAGATCGGTCACATGACCGCTTGGTTGACTTTATTAATAATAATAATAATAACGTTGCTACGTATAGTAGGATTTATAGACATTCGGGTTTTAATTGTATAAATTCAGCAAATAATTCAGAGAAATTTGAGTCTATTGCATTTATACGTAGGGAAAAATCATCTTTAAAACAACATGACTGTATAATAATGAATTTAAAAACTTGGACTATATTAAAATATATCGTGTATATTTGTTTTATTCTAGAGTAATTTATTTGAGTATAAAAAAAGATTCAAAAAGAACTCATTAATTTGTGTTTACATTATTGTCATTTAGCAGAAATGGAGATTTTAGATTTCGGTCTTCAAGCAGCTTCTCCAGGCCCTAAAACAAAAGCAAGAAATTTAATTATAAGTGCAGGAGAAAGAAAAATTGGGTGAGAGAGTAACACAAGTAGTCATAGGATTAGATCATATCAGTATACACAATATGGCAATATGTTTGTGGACACCTAATCAGCACATCAACATAGGTTTGTCTTGATTGAACCATTGCCATAAAATCCATAGCACACAGTTGTCTCTCATTGTCTAAAGAATGTCTGTTTTAGTATGTCTGTGGTTTTTGCTACAGTATAAGGCACTGACAACACTCACATTTGGCAGAGGCCCAGAGTGACTTTTTTCCCTTTTTTTAATACAACCAAGCAACTATGGTTTGAGGTCCTTGCTCAGGATCCCAGCAGTGCTAACTTGATGCTGGGTATCCAACCTGGGCCTCGCTGATATCAGTCCAGCACCTTAACCACTAAACAAATAAATTAGAATTTCTTACCTCTCCAAAATAAGACACAAGTGGAGAGATTTCACACACTGCTGGAGGATCACCATCATGAGCCCCTCTGTAAATAAAACAAAGGCTCAATAATAACACATTCATTTAGACACCTAACTGTGTTTAACCTTTATTTTAGACTTATTTCAACTAACGTATTCCTTAACAGGACTAATACTAATAATTTTATAACTTCTTAAAAGTTCCCTCTCACAAAACAAAGATGTCATGCACACTAAAGTTAAAAAAAACAGAGAGCGGTAAGCAATATGCATCTCAAAAATTAATCTTATATGTGGCAACTTTCCTGTTACAAGCTGGTGGTAGACTTTTTGTGGGTTCTGCTGTAACACAGGGCAAATAAGATGCTATATGCCTAGCCACACCCTATAATAGGCACTGACGATGTTCGAAATACAACAATAGAAGTTATGCTTTGGTATATGGAGCAGGAGACTTTTTCAAAGGTATTACTTATGTGTGTACATGAAACTCAGTGGGATTGACACCTTATTATGTAAATAGGTACCACCATAGAGCCATTTTGCCATACCCACTTCTGAAACAAATCTGATGTAAATTTTCTTAATTTCCGATGCGCGTGGAAAGTTTTAAGACTTTTTGACAGTACTGAACAAAAGTTCTACTGAAGTAAAAGTATTTCTTAATAAAGAAATTATTCATAAGCTCCAGACAGAAGCACCAAAAAAAATCTAAAATGATCTGAATAGGTGTTTTGTTAAAAGAAAAAAGAAAAAAACACTGCGTTATAAAGCACTTAAATGTGTAAAATGTGCTTTCGAGTATTCAGGTGTAAGACGACGATCATAATTCAGGACTTCATGCTTCACACCTAATCTGTTTATTATTACATAATAAACAGATTTTTTTTGTGCCCTGCGATGGACTGGTAACCTGTCCAGGGTGTACTCCTGCCTTTGGCTCTATGTACGCTGTGATACACCAGAAGACCCCTGTGAATAAGCCATTTCTTTTTGGAAAAACAAATGTAGTGATGTTGAATAATTCACTTTTAAACAACTCAAGTAAAAGTACTACAATCTAAATACTACTTAAAACAAGTAAAAAAATTACACTCCTGTTAATTACTGTAATGAAAGTATTTTTTATGGTTTTCCACCACTGCTTTTCATGAATTTTAGGTATTTTGAGATTTATTTTGCGATTTAACTTTTTTGTGCTCGTGCTTTAATCGCAAGCTTACTTTGTTGATAAAAAGTGTCACCTGTATTCCAATTTGATGGGTTTTTCATCCTCATCCAGAAAGACAGCCTTGGCTTGCAAAGCCCAGCGATAGTGCTGAGCCAGCAAAGAGCGCCTCACTGTGGTCGGAGTGTCGACAGACGCACCGTCTGCATTTTTTAGCGGTGAGAACTCATCATTCCTAAGAACTTCAAAGGCAACAAATTTCCTGCAACAAGATAGGCAACATTATGAACTACATATCCAAGAGATAAGAAGCCACTAACACTTTTATTAATAACAATAAGGATTAAAAAATACTTTGAAAACTGGAAGACGTCAAAAACAAACTTCTCCATTTTGATTCCATTTGGTTTTGTAGGTTTTACAGAATTACCCTCTTCGTCCACAAAGGGCACTTTCTTGATGGCTACATGCTGCTTCAACCTGTCCTGAAAATTCCTGGGAAAATAACAAATTAATTAAAAAAATTGAATTACATTAATGCTTATTTTTAAACTGTTACCTTTCGACTGTAACAGCAATAACAGCCAAATAAAAAAAATGCTTGCTAGCCAGTATAAATTCACTCAAGCAGTTCATTCATTCATCTTTTATACCCGCTTATTCCGAACTTGGAGTCACTAGGGGTCTGCTAGTGCCTATTCCAGCGCACATAGGGTGAGAGGCATGGGTACATCCAGTACATGTCGCCAGTCCATTGAAGGGCCACACACACACACACACAACCACACTTCCTTACACTAACTCCTCTTGACAATTTTAGAACCGCCAATCAACCTAATGCACATGTCTTTGGACTGTGGGAGGAAAGCGGAGTACAGAGAGGAAACACACGCATGCACGGAGAGACCATGCAAATTCCACACCGAAAGACCACATGCCAGGGATTCGAACCCAGGACCTTCTTGTTGTAATGCAACTGTGCTAACCACTATGCCACCGCGCCGCTCCGAAAAGACATTATTCCAAACATGATCTTTGGGAGGACAAAAAAAGACAAAAGTATTAGAATTGTAAATAAATATTAAACAGTGTCACTTACAAGGCCACCTCCCATAGAAAGTCTCTAGTGAAAAAGTGGTTGCAAATGTTTCCTGCATTGTACACGAGCTCTCCGCCAGGGTGGCGCTGTTCTGCTATCTCAGGCTCCAATTCGCTGTATTCCACCACCTGGTACACTCCATCTACACGACATACTACACCTACAGGCTCGGATGGATATGCCTTTTCTACCACCTTCAGAAACAGACAGAGGAGCAAATCATTAATAATTTCATTTCATCTTCTTTACCCGCTTATTCCCGGTCACGAGGGTCTGCTGGAGCCTATCTCAGCACACATAGGGCGGAAGGCAGGGGGTACACCCTGGACAGGTCGCCAATCCAT
>JAOTQW010000023.1:3401426-3419134 GCA_026260075.1 Sisor rabdophorus
CTCTCTTCTTTTTTATCTCCCTTACTAATGCAGAATAGTTGTGACCACTTACAATGCTGGAGATAATCGCTGATGCAAAGCCATTACCAGCAATATAAATATGATTTACGTCTGACCTGAGAATAATCTGTTCTCCCTGCGCATACATTTTTCACGTAATACAACTCAGCTAGAGAGAAAGAGAAGAATAAAGCAGTGGATGATAGCAATGACAAGGAAAATAGTGCAACAGTAAGAAAGTCTCCAAGGCAGAAACTTTATTTGTACCTTGCAATCGGAACAGCTTGTGTATCTTGAGATGATGATGGTGTGGATTTAATACCCTGGTTTAAATTAAACAAAAAGCTTTTCAAGGTTTAAACAGAATGATTGTAGATCTACTGTATGTTTTAGGAACATAGAAAATAATAATTGACATTAAGCCACAGTGTGGACGCAAACACAGTTTGGCGTGAAATCGAAAGAGATTGACCACAATGATATAGTACTGTGTTCTTTAAAAATAAATATGTTCAAATTTTGAACATGGCAACCAGGAAATAAGGTCCGCTAATGATGACTGATAAAATGAAGCGGATTACCTAGTTCTAACTCAATCACCATGTTTTTTTTTCCTCCAGCGGTCTTGGCTACATCCTGGGATCCAGTGCTAAAGATCTGGCACAGGACTGGCATTGGGCTCTGAGGGTAAGAACCTTCCCTGCTTTTTTCCTTCTTTAAAGTAAAGTGATGTGTGAATGAGTATGAAGTAATGAATCCCAAAACGCACTCCACACACAGACACACAGACACACACACACTGAAAATACATTATCAAATCCCCCTTCTAATGTCATGCTCAAGTTTTAGTTCTACAGCTCTACCACCAAAGATACACTTTCACTCTTCTCAGATTTAGCAACAAAGACAAGTTTGTTTGAAGGTATTTTTTTTCCTGGCCACTCACAATTATCGGCTCAGTCTCACTTTTTTTTTTTTTTTTTATCGACACACTGAAGACAAAACCCCTGAATACCTCTTTCGGCTGGAATTATTCAGATGGTTAAGTGGACATTGACTGCTCCTTCTATGAGGACAGACAGGACTATTGGGAGCCTTCAAACAAGCCATGAAACAAGAGAAAGAAAAACTCAGAGCAGAATTTTGTAAAGGAAAGAGGCCCCCGTTCAAATACCTTGGATTCTTTTCCTTTCACTACTTTATTAGTTTGTTCCACAAAACGTAGTTGGCCCCTGTTTTTTTCTTCTCTAACGTTCCATAAACTTTAACAGGTAAATGCTTAAGTTAACAGGTGACTCTATTGTACAGCTTATTGTCTGGTTCTAAGGAATGGTGACAGATTATCAGGGTCCAAGAAGCAACCGAACATGATAAAGACGTAGTTAAACTACACACTGAAATAAGAAGCACTATAAAGCGTGGCAGAACCTCTCCAGAAATATATGACAGCGATATTGGAGTCACACTAATGTCTTCCGCTGCTTGTTTTCAAATGGGGCTAGTCTAAACAGGAGCACGCGGTTGTATTGTTCAGGAGGGTCTTGTGCCAAAAAGACTGGGTTCAAAAAAAAGTAGTGGAAAGAGGTTTATAGAGTGGGCAGTTATTCATCAACAGCATTTTTTAAACAAGTAAAAAAAAAACCAATCAAACAAGGCAAGAACTTCCAAGGCGCCATATCCTGCTTTGGGAAAATAGAAAAATATTTGGTGCTGATTCAGGGGTCTTTCTTCCTCAACAAAGAAAAACTTTAGGAATTTAGGGTGGATTGATTTTGGATAGGGAAGAGCGTGACCTAAAGAGAAGCACAAGGGAGCTAGAGGAAAACAAAAAGGTTTAAGCTACTTCATATTTATTTTTCTACTACAGAGAGAACCTAAGATCTGCGCCTATAACTTTCTTTTATTGAGTTGATCAGTTCTAATTCAATTACAGAAAAGTCAGACCCAATCCTTAAATGGCAACGTTTTGTTTCAATCTGAATGAGGTTGATGAATCCAAACAAAGTGTTAACTTGATCGGCTTCATATGTGCGGGACTAACAATCGGATTTGATCTTTTGAACAGCTGTGCACTACTGCTTATTACGTAGTGCAGAACTTTCTAGTTTCATTTACAATCCGATAAACTGTTCACCAGTTCACCTTTTTATCAGATTAGGAAAGGTTTCCCAGATTTAATCAGATTTGGCCAATTAATTCAGTCATTACACGTCTGATTCTACTTATAGTTTTATTACAAATGGATTATTAGGGTACATGTAAATGTAGCTAGTGATGTAATACTCGCTTTTGAAATAAATTAATTACAATTTTAATGCTGAACCTGTTCTTGCTTCTTGCCCGGTTACTGAAAGAAAAAAAAAGAAATGTGGTAAAGAGCTAGAAATAGCACAGACTGCTGATTGGTCAAATGCAATTAATTTAGTTTGCAAACTTTAAATTCTCTTTTATTTAAAAATGTCACCGGTGGTGAGGCAACTGCTGAAGTAGCTGTAGGTGTTAAAATTAGAATGTTATCGTTATATTTCACATTTCTTTTCTGCTTTCATAAATATACAATACATGTTGTTTCGGTTTATAATTCAAGTTTAGTTATAGCCAATTTCAAACACACTATTAAAGGGTATAATGTAATAGCCTTGAGATTGTATTTGGGACTTGGCCACTAAAAAAAGGACCAGGACAAATTTTAGTCTTAACAATTTTTCCATGTTAATTGAAAATGTTGTCACGTACTGTACATCACAATTATTAGTTAGGTTGTTAAATCATCAGCGATAGATACTAGACAATGTTATTAGAGCAGGATCAAAATGCATTTGATCTGGGAATTGATGGGGTCAATTTAAATTACTGGGAATAGTAAGTAATGATAATCTTTTGAGTGCCAAGGTGGTGTAACGGTAAACAGTTGACCACACCACAAGAGGGTCCCATTTGATTCCCGTGCAAGGGGTATTTCTGTGCGCAGTTTGCACGTTCTACCTGCATCTTGTGTGTACTTACTTTGGTTTCCTTTCACAGTCCAAAAGCATGTACATTAGGTTGATTGATAATTCTAAATTACCCATAGGAGTGAATGTAAATTCGTTTGGTTGTTCGTCTATGTGTGGCCCTGCGACCTGCCCTATGTGTGCTAGGATAGGCTCCAGCAGACCCAGAGTTTGGGAATAAGAGGGTATAGCCGATAAATAAATAAATAATAATCTTTCAAGTATCCTATGTGATGCAACCCAAAGACCGTTGAGTATTTTTTCGAAAAAGTACAAGGAGTTCCGACCAAAGTGAGCAATAGACTCAGTTCAGCCTGAAGCGACTCACAGTGTAATGCATCAAAAGGCAGCAGTCAAGTGAGAGACACTGGCTTGCTCTTTCTTACTGCCTGTTTATGCAGATTCATAATGCAGCAACTAAGTATGAATAAACACAGCACACAGGGGCTCACGCACACACACACACCTGGGAACAAAGCTTATTATATTTGTAGTATCCAGCATTTGTCAGAGGATTTCATCCGACAGATAGAATTGCTATTGTTTTTTTAAGGGATGAACCTCTGCTTCCCTGTGAAAACACGCATACACACACTGCTAGTCGAGACGTTAGTAGATAATGAAGAAGATCAAGGCGCAATAGCATGGACGACTGCAGCTGCACCCTCCTAGATGTACGTACACATATATACACACAAAAGAAAGTGAAGAAAGAGAGAGGAAGGGAGGGAGAGAGAGCGAGAGAGAAAGAGACGAGAAGAAACAACTCTTGTTAGAATCTACTCAGCACACTGCATCAGTGAGCATCATGCACATTCAGCTTCTGCCAATTTAATCTGCACACCCAGCTAGACTGGAAACTTATTCCAAGCTTTACCAGAGCATCTGCATTTGATCAATTTTCCAACAAAGCAGGTGTTTGAAGCTAAAATCCTTTCTGGTTTGTTTTTTTTAGGTGTCCCCAGTGTTAGGAATGACAGCTGGAATTCTCATTCTGGTTTTTGTACCCGAACCTAAAAGGGGCAGCGTGGAGCCAGTGACCAGCACCATAAGGACGCGCACCTCATGGCTCTGCGACATGAAAGCACTCCTTAAAAAGTAACACTTACCTTCATTCATTATGTTAACTTCTTTCTATTTTTGGAACGTTTGGATGAGAGACAATGGGTGCAATGAGACAAGTTTCTTGGAATATCCAGCCTAAAAAAAAAGAGAATTAAAACATCTGAGAATCTGCAATCCTTAACCTGTGAATTATTGTTCCCTTTAGTCGAAGTTACATGTTTTCATCACTCGGTTCGGCTGCCGTATCGTTTGCAACTGGGGCCTTCGGGATTTGGATCCCTCAGTATCTGGTCAGAGCGCAGATGGTGCAGGAGACAGCAGTAAGCAAAGACAGGTAACACACACATAAACACACACACACACACACACACATATGCCCTAAACATAACCTTAGTGGCCAAAAGGAGGACTGTTTTAAATGCCTCTTAAAAGTAAAAATAATTTCAGTTATTCCATATTCTGTTGGCTTCTCTGAGCTTTGCCTAATGTTTATTTTGAAAAATTAAAATAAAATATATCTGTAACCTGCAAAACAGAAATTGTACATTTTTATTTTGCCATGCGGATGTAACAAATTTATTTCTTTGTGTCTAGTCTGATTTTCGGCGTCATCACCTGTGTGACGGGCCTACTAGGTGTGGTGATTGGTGCCGCAACCACACGCTTCTGCAGACAAAAGACTGAGCGTGCAGACCCACTAGTGTGTGCCGTTAGCATGTTGGGCTCGGCTATCTTCATCTGCCTCATCTTTGTCGTAGCCAAGAAGAGCATCGTAGGAGCATACGTAAGTGCACTTTGGGGTCATAGGAAGCTAAAGAGTTAAGCAGACCGATGGAACAGCGAGATCAACACCCCCACTCAACCCCCACTCATTATCTTGTCTTGCTAGTGGACCGAAATAAGGTCATTCCTGGGCTAAGGAAGTAACTCCTCCATTATTGATCGACTAAAAAGGATTATAAAGAGGTAGACAGGAATTCCCCTTAGTCTAAATTATCAGAGAGGGGAAAGTTCTACATTTTAGCATCACTCATTCTCTTTGTAATAATTTGATTAGCTATAGTGTAAAAGTATGTAAGTTTAGTATGCTGGTTAATGTTGAGGCATTTTTTGGTGGTCTCTTGAACATTTTATCTTGAAATAAGTATGAAAGTACCAGGCACTAGCAAAAGTGTAGTTTGTCTTATTTCTTCAGAAATTTGGCCATACTTAATACTCGATTTTCAATAGAATTTTGCTAACATTTGTAGGTTAAGCTTTATATTCGAGTATTTCATCTGTAGTGTATTGGGAAAATGGCAGCTCGATTCCTTTCCCATCTCCCTGTGCTTGTAAGGGTTTACTCCGGGTACACCTGTTTTCTGCCAAAGTCCAAAAACATTTACATTAGGTTGATGTGTAAGAGTGTGTGCTCCTGTGAAAGTGACCTGTCCAGGGTGTATCCATCCTGTCTTTTTTGCTTAAAGATCATTTTTATTGGACCAGAAGATGATTTTGGACCATCTACATTTCCAGCATTTGGCACATGCCCTTATCCAGAATGACTTACAACTGAGCAATTAGGTGTTAAGGGCCTTTCTCAGGAGCCCACAGTAGTGGCTTGGTGGTGCTGGGAATCGGAACCCAGTCATTCTGGTATCAGTCCAACACCTTAACCACTGGGCCACCCCTTTCCCTTTAAGTTGTTAAAGACACTACCGGGACCTTACAGTGGAAATATTAGCATAAGTGGCTTGCCATTTTTGAAAAATATAATAATTGTCTTATAGAGTTTTTTTTTTAAAACTTGTCATTCATCAAAGACATTTTGATTTAAAATCTTACGTGCATTCGACTTATTGACTTCAACAGTCACTAAATAGACCCAATGAACACATTTCAATTGTCACAGACTATAAATATAAATACTGTTTTCATGTTTTGGTTTTGACAGTATGTTCGCGTCTGAACATGTGTTTTGTTTTGTCTTGTATCTCTATCCATTTAAACCTTGCCCTGTGTTTATCTAGTTGTAAAGTCTTAATGTATTTCAGTCTAATTAGGCTCAAGCCTTGTTTTCGAGTCTTTAAGGTCATGGCTCTGGTTATCTTGTCTTGATTATGGTGTTGGCCTGTTTGATGTTATCTGCCTTTTCTTCTACCATGTCCATGATTATTTCATACATAAGAATTACATTACTATGCATAAGAAGTTAATATGTTAATTTGCAAGATTTTAGAGTACTATACAGTAAGGTGAAAAATCCCCCCAAAATAGTCATTATAATGAAATGTTGTATGCACATAGAGGGCACCGTTATGTACAATATGTAACTGTTTATTTCACTCCTTGGATTGAATAGAAGGTCATGGGTATTTTGTCTACACTGATTTGCTAAGCAAGCGTTAAAAATGAACAGGTACACCCTAGAAAGGTCGCCGGTCCATCGAAGGGCCACACATAGATGAACAACCACACACTCTCACACTCACTCCTATGAGCAGTTCAGAATCACCAATCAACCTAATGTACATGTTTTTGGAAATTTCGTACATTATGTACAATGTACTGTGGGAAGAAACCAGAGTACCCAAAGGCAACCCACGTAAGAAAAACATGCAAACTCCACATAGAAAGACCCAAGAATTGACCTTCTTGCTGTGAGGCGAACGTGCTAACCACTACACCAGCGAGCTGTCCATGAGTTCATACATAATTCCATCCTGATACATAACATATAAAACAAATGAGTAATATAACATTTTAATAATAACCGTTTGATAGTAACTAATGAATGAAATTTTGCTCATTTTAAAATTTTGCTAATTTGCTAATTTTGTCATTAAGAATGAACTTTAGTGACATTAAAAGTAATTCCAAATATACCTTGTCTTAAAAAAGGAAATTTTCCACAAATCTACTAAATGCATTCTCACCACATCTGTATAACAGTCCACAGCTTTGCTGTAAACCAAGATAGAAATTGGTGCATATAATGGTTAACATGTTTAATTTTATTTTATTTTCATTTTATTTAATATCTTACTTTAGTTTATAACAATCTTTAACCTGATTATCTGTTTTTTTTTTTTTTACAGTCTTCAGAGTAATTTCTTAGTCTAGACATTTACAGCATTCGGCAGACACTCTTATCCAGAGTGACTTACATTTATCTCATTTACACATCTGGGGAGGAATAAGGACCTTGCTCACTGGCCCAGCAGTTGCCAGTGTTGGAAAGTGAACCTAAAATCTTCCAATCAGCAGTCAAACTCCCTAACCACTGGGCTACCATTTCCCACCTTTCCTATATACTTTTTAGAGCCTGAAATATGGACATGACTGATTCCAAACACGTGCCAAGGAATAGAATAGATCTAGACCAGAATTAGCTGATTTTTAGGAAATCTAACAACTAAATCTAAAATGAATAGATTTTCTCTTTTAGAGTATAAACCTTTTAAAGTGAAACCTTTCTCAACTTTCCAAAAACCCAGGAAAGAGCCTCAACAGTGTAATAAAGGCTCTTGAGGTTTACAGCTACAATAAAAAACTCTAGACGGTGAATCCAGACTCTCTAACAGCAAGGAAAACATTATGGTGACACATGTGAAGTCAGAAAATGTTGGATGGACAAGAAAAAAAGAGAGATAGATTAAGTAAGGGAAAGAGAGAGAGAGAGAGAAAAAGAGACAGAGCAAGAGAGAGGATTCCAGCAGAGAAAGCTGCCATCTTGTCTCCAGACATGCTGATCAGCCTTCATCCTTTAACAAGGAATCCAGCAGGAATTACAGTATCTGTCTATCTGTCTGTGTCAGTCACGGTGTCTGAATCATATATACACACACACACACACACACACACACACACACCTGCATCTCCTATCCTATCCCATACTATCCTAATACCAAGCTCTGGATAGGAACATGACTGCAAACGTTTGTCACATTTCAGTTCAGTTCCTAACAACTCAATGCTGATGATCATTTGTTTTGATCCCACAAACACCCGGAGTTTATGACGCTGCCAGCTGTGTCTAAAGCTCAGACATGCAACATACCGATCGCTTACAAAATTCAATGCTTGCATTTTAATTTGACGTTAAGCAATTCACCCAGCCTGGCAAAGCTGACAGAACGAAAGAATTGCTACTTGCTGTGCTGTAAGAGATTCTTTGGTGTTCCTCCTGAGGCTGTTGAAAGGGAATGTCTGTTGAAATTAATATTTTTTTGCATAGTATAAATTCTTAGTGAAAAGTGTGGGGTGAAAACGGTCTGTTTTATAGTTGATAAAAAAACAGAAGAATTGCATGTTTAAAGCGCCGCCCCCCCTTTATGACCTATTCTGACCTGATATACACCCTGCAGAATTAAATATAACTCCAGAATATTCTGTCTCTCTCCTAGGTCTGCATCTTCATAGGAGAGACTCTGCTCTTCTTAAACTGGGCCATAACAGCGGACATTTTAATGGTATGTACACATCTCTATATTAATCCTCCACGCAATGATATAAACACACGTCTTTGGGTTTTGTGTCGTTTGGAGTGTATGCGTGACAGTAAAGAGGGTTTCTATTGGCTCATAGCCTAATTGCTGCATCTGATTGAGGTTGATTTAAGCTTCGCGTGTGGAAAATGAAATGGGATAATAAACAAGAAAAAAAGGTCATGTTTTCATGTCGGAGAAAAAGAGGAAGAGAGGAAGATCTTTAAAGTAAACTTAATGAAATAAAAACTTCCTGCAAAATGCAGAGACAAGCTGACTCCAGTATACAGAGTGTGTGTAGTCAGAGAGGCACTTTACTGGAGACTTACTGTAGGCTCCACTCATCTTCTGGAATTTTTTTATTTTACTCGTTGATAGATTTATAATATTACACGCTGAACTTTTGACCTTCACTATTTTGTCTCTTTTCCCCTTTATCTCTCTCTCTCTGTCTCTCTCTCTCTCTCTCTGTAGTACGTTGTCATACCAACCAGAAGAGCCACTGCGGTTGCCTTTCAAGGCTTCACTTCCCATTTACTAGGGGATGCAGGGAGTCCATATCTTATTGGCCTGGTGAGTAGAAATCTCCCATATTTACTTCACACACACACACACACACACACACACACACACACAATGGCTTTTGATTAAAGATCATCCTGCTCAACTTTCAACACAGACTTATATAGCTGGAAAAACTCAAGATTGATTGCATGTAAATTGGATTAGGTCTAGTGCGGCAATGCAGCAATGCAGTGGTTTGCAATCCAAGCACCTGCTCTATAATGTAACGCACTATAACGACAGCAAATGCAGTCTGCAACATTCCTGCACAGCCCCTGCATATTAAAGACTAATTTACTAGAATACAAAATGAAAATTGGTGATTGCAGAAAGTTGCACACAAGCATCTTTGCAGAAAGTTGCACACAAGGTTGTTTAATGCTAATCAGCCGTAACACATATTGTTCACCTAAGAAGGTTTTTCAGATGCATTTGGTTTCCAGATGGTTTTTCTGCATTTACCTGTGGACACTTTAAATTGCAACGGTGTGGGTAGATTTTTCAAGGAGATGCTTTGAAAGTTGGAAAAGGGGGAATGAGTTCCAATCTTCTGTAACAGAGAGCGAGTTCTTCTTTTTTATTCCAGGAGGTCTGACTCCTGTGACTATGACTATCATAGTATACCATAGAGGCAGATTCAGCCATTGTAAATGCTATTTACCAGAATGTTCAAGGACATAAACATATAAAACGGTTCCCTTTCGCCTCTTTGACCACTTATGCAAGACAATGGGTCAACAGACCACTATGCTTCTTACGTGCAATGCCATTATGTTCAGCTTGCTATCAGTGGAAAAATGTGTTCTGGGAAGAACGTGCCATTAAAGTGGCAAGCAAACCTGAGATGAATAAAACTGGTGAACCAGTACTTCCACTAACACAGGAAAAAAAACATCGAAAACGCCACAGCATTGAACCAGACTTCCCTTCCACTTCTGATTGGCGTTCCTGGCATTCTTTAAAGGAATGCTTAAAGCTTTTCCAAGTTAAACAGCAAATCCTGTACATGCTTTTGAAAAGTTCATAACCCCTTGCTATGTTTGATATTGACCAGAAAGCTAGATTTCAGGTCAGGACTATTGTTCTTTTGAAATTCCTTCACACATTCACATACTGGATTTTTACACAGTGTTATGTGGAAAATATTCGGAAAACAATCTAACCTTACTAAACACAGGTGAGCCTGACCTGCTTATAAATGTCAAAAATTTTAAACCTATTATTTATTTGTCACAGACATTATTATACAATAATAAAATGTTCTTCTTTGGATATCCCACTTTGAAAGGTTGGGGTCAGAGCGCAGGTTCAGCTAGTGGCGGTGGAGGGTCTTCATCCCAGGTATTTCTGGTCTTTCTTGGCGGTGGTGTGGCTTAAACCCAGTCCTTTCTCTGATAAACAACACAGCATCTTAACCATCTGTGCCACCACCGCCCCAAATAAGTGGACTGTACAGCACGTTCTATCATAGTATAACATGAAAGAGCTTTATATGGAACCAGGCCCGGGCTATGCTAATCCCTTAAAGGCCAGCCAGTGCCTTTAGCCTCTGCTGCTTTGATAGAAGGTTTTCCCAGAGCTTTAGCATGTTAAGACTTTCTACTGGCTGATACAATCCCTAACACTGCATTTATTTAGAAAGCAAGCCCATTAATTCACCAGCGAGACTCATTATGTCTCATTTTAGTACAAATAAACTATTAGCAACACAATGATGAGAGCATTTTTTCTTTTTAATCAAAACTTCAATTTATACAAAGCCTCGCTGTGGGAAACATGTAGTAAAAAATAGAAATGAATAAAAATGGATGACACATTCCATTAAACTGACAGAAAACAACAGGTCACACTGTAATCAAAGTTTTATGTATATATCCCGGATATGTTGATTAAACCTGCTTCCAGATACAAATTGTTTCACTAAGATAAGAGACACTTAGTCATAACAGGAAAACTTACTGGATCAGCCCTACGAGTGTTCAGAAAACCATGTGGAATATGACTTAGATATTTCACGCCCGAGTCTAGCGTCTTGGTGTGAGGCGAACAGTGACGCACACAACACTAACAAAATCTTTCAGGATATGGATGACGAATAGAAAAATAAAGAGACAACACACCACAGTGGTGTGATCACATCTCGACAACCGCATTTTAATTGTTTAAGATAAGGATTAGTAAATAAAGTGAATTTTTATACACACTAAAGCTTTAATTTTTAGTGTTTGAATGTGAAATTTGTAGCCCAAACCACCTATTATAAACAACGCCTTATTTCACTTGGTGAAAAAATATGCATCATGCCTCATTTGTGATACCTGTATGTACCCAGTGAATTGTTTGGGCTTACTGGGTGGTGGTGTAATGATGTCAGCTTTCACGAGTAATGTACCACAGAAGAACATTATTTTGGAATCTTTATACATAATCTTAACATCTCACCTTGCCCTTTTTGGCCTGTAAAATGGCTGACGGCTAATGGGATTTGGCAGCGTGTTGAACGTTAGAATGAGCACTAACATTTTTCAGTTAAACACCCTAAAAACTTATATGGTCCACTGCTATACCGGTGGGATCAGTATTTTCAAATCCAATGCTAGTGGATTAGCTAATCAGGTGTAAAGAGTTCATGGGAGTGCAGGAGAAGGTTATTTAGGACAACTCCCTAGTGTCAGGTAGTGAACTGATAATGTCAGTGTTACAGAGCGGGAACTATGAATATAGGCTTGAAGCTTCTTTAATATGTTATTATTGCTACACAAATTAAGCTACAATAATTTTACATTCAAGATCAAGGGAAATTAATGTCTACAACTTTGAATCTCAGGTGGAAATTAGCATTAACACTAAAGCTTGGATCAATGTTTGGATCAATATTGTAGTGTCCACAGAACCTCTTTATCGATTAACTGTGTGAGATGCTATTCTTTTATCAGCTTCTGATTGTTACCGTATGCAAACATGGAAAAATATTGCTCATATATTAGCAAATTACATACATACTTCTTGTCTCCTGAAACCATATTTGGGAGTCAACCTTAAGGATGACTGGCTGCCTGCTATGACATTGTTTTCTAAAAAAATATGCTCTGTGTGTGTCTGTGTTCCCAAGATATCGGACGCTCTGCAGGACAGCTACGCAACGTCATTGCTCTGGAAGTTCCTGAGCTTGGGCTACGCCCTCATGCTTTGCCCCTTCGTTATCGTCCTTGGGGGGATGTTCTTCCTTGCTACTGCCCTCTTCTTTCTCGACGACCGGGAAGAAGCAGAGAGACAGTGAGTGCCTTCGCTCTGACTCATAATAGCTTTTAAAGTATGAATGTGTTTAACGACAATGTATGAAAACCGACACTTGATATTCGCACATTTGTTCACATCCCATCGATCCATGCATTTGATCCAATGTGATGCACAGGACAAGTAGATGAGGAATTGTTTTAGTATTATGATCAAATAACCAGAGTCTAGAAAATGGCTGTTGCCATGGTGATTGTGGCGATCCTGGCAGTGCTTGTGCACAAGGTATTGGCCTCAGGTGGAGGAAATAATCCAAAGGGATGAACAAATGAGAGAGATTAAAAAAATCTGCCAAATAGACTTTTGATGCTTGGACCGCAGAAACCAAGTATAATAACTAGGACTGTCCGTTGACAAGGGCTCCAACATATGATAGCGATCACAATGCTATATACGATGACATATTGCAAGACAATACTTATTGTAATACCTTGCACTTACCCTTTGCTTTTTTCAATGTAAAACAAACAGCTAAAAATACAACAAACACAAATCCAGATGTCACCTTATTTTTCTACAGGAGAGAAAAGCACACTAAATTTTTAGGCACACTAAATATTAAAGTGTAAATTGGTTTAAATATGCTAGAGATTAAAATATTGATACATTATTATTAAAAAAAATCGTGATAGATGTGTCAATATTTTAGCACAGCCCTAATAATAACCCCTGCAGTGACAGATATCAGTTTAGGGCACATAGTCAAGCTGCAACTAGCTTTCACCGTTCACAAAATCACATGTCAAATCTAAAAAAAAGTATCATGGTGAAAGAGCTTTAAGTCAGCATACTGTAAGTCAGTGCTGACTAAAGCGATTTATTCTTGTTTTTGTGTATCGTCGGTAGAAAGCTGGAGCTTACCATTTTTACAATTATATAAAAATGCAAAAAAGTGCCTTGCAAAGACACATATCCCAAATGACTTGGATGCATTGCAGGGCCTTAAAAGGCAAAGACAAACTGAATTTCCAAACCCTGAGCGGGAGATAGAACTCTTCATTCTATTATCAAGCAAGCTTCCTGTGTTTGCTTCCATTTAGAAATGACTTCCTTCCAGTCTGGTTGGAGACATTTTTAGGTGGGGTGGCATTCCTACTGTCTGTTGCCTGTTAATGTACTCCAGGCTGGCCGGGACTGGTTACTTTCCGATATAAGATTTTAGGGTACCTAAACTTAAACTAGTCTAACTAATCAAGTTAAATCAGTCATCGGCTCGCAAATAGTCTATAATGGCTGATTTTCGGGATAGTGTTGTGTCTCTGTCTGATATTTCAGATGTTCACATCAGCTCATCGGTTCATCAACACTTATTAGTAGATCAGTTCATATATAAATGTTTGTACTTCCTTAATATAGTACATTAACTCTCATTGAGTCTTACAGGATCGTAAGCACTTCTTTTGTGGTCTGTGTATTACCACATCATTGTGTAGTGTGGGTTATGGAGTGGAGCCCCCATCGCATCCTGTAGTAACCGCATTGACTTTGTGACGTTTAGAGGCGGAGATTACGCCCCCTACAGCACACACTGGATGCCGGATTTGCTTCCTGAGAACTCAGTATTTTCTAAAGAACTGTCCTACGTCAGCTTTGGTGTATATGGATAATAATAATAAAAATAATCAGAAGATTTTTTTTTAGATGTAATGAGAATCTGAACCAAATGGAGGCCTGTTAATGAGGTACATTTGAGAATATAGAGGCCTGTTAATGAGGTACATTTGAGAATATTGTTACAGTACAATTGAGGGCAAATTTTAAATGTGACCATAATGTCCTGGTAGAGTAAATTTATTTCACAGTCAATAAACATAAACATTTTGAAGAACATCCTCTCCAAAAAACAGCTTGTACAATAAAATAGCAGCTTGGAATCCAATAAAAAAAACAACTGCTTCTCAACCCTCTACAACGTTTTCTTAAAATAGTTTAGTCTGCTCTCCTTGCTGACCATTTACTTTATTTATTATGTTTAACATTATTTATTATGTTTAACATTATTTATTAAAATTTTAACATCATACCAGCATTGAGGCTATTTTCATGCCAAATACACATTGTTACTTCACACACATTTTCTGTGGGAGAAGACCAGAGTTCCTGGAGTAAACCCACGCAAGCATGGGAAAAACATGCACTTCATAAAACAACTTCACACAGAAATCGAACCCGGGACCTTTTTGCCACGAGGCAACAGTGCTAACCACTAAGCCACCGTGCTATAAAACCCTCATAAAAGACTAATTAGGAGAATCAACAACACTGAAGCTCATCTGTCTCATCAGACCTGATGTACATGTACATGGCTTTACAGTTCCAATGGGATTAAACAATGCCTCGATGCTAAAATGTTAAATAAAATATATGGAAATATTATTTATTATGATTTTCAGTACTCGGTAATTAAAGTGAGACTAGGTTATTATGAAAATTATGGGTGTCGGTGAGCTCAGGTATGTGAAAGGTATTACGCTACACTCTAAAGTAGACGTCAAGGTTGGGTTCACATGTCTCAGAGCAATCATGTGTTTGCACCACCCACTCGACTGGTAGCGGTCGCATGATTCGAAATTGGATGAAAGCAAATTGAGGAGAAAAATTTGTGTAATGGTTCTCTGTCATATCTCATCATGTTTGTCTTCTGTCTTTTGTTTCTCAAGGACGAAGCAGCTCTCACGATCGCCGTCCTCAGTAAAGGTAAGCCAAAGTCAGACTGCACTTCACTGAGTCACTTAATTTGTCTTTAGAAAGCTTTCAAAGTAATTTTGTAAGGCGGTGTATAATTTCAGTGGCATTTACTTACAAAAGTATTCACAAGAATACGTTTGTTTGACTTGAAGAGAGAACTAAAAGGAGCTGATCACATTCTGTCAGTGGAAAGACAAGAGAAAATATTTAATATTTCATTTTGCATTTCAAAAAATAAAACACAAACACTTTTACACAAACACTGATCCCACTTCTCACACCAGGTACATGTAATACATGGGTCACACAGAAAACTCAGCTCATCGGTTCATCCAATACATCTGTCTTCACTTATTAGTAGATCAGTTCATATATAAACGTTCGTACTTCCTTAATATAGTACATTAACTCTCATTGAGTCTTACAGGATCGTAAGCACTTCTTTTGTGGTCTGTGTATTACCACATCATTGTGTAGTGTGGGTTATGGAGTGGAGCCCCCATCGCATCCTGTAGTAACCGCATTAACTTTGTGACGTTTATAGGCGGAGATTACGCCCCCTACAGCACACACTCGATGCCAGACTTGCTTCCTGAGAACTCAGTATTTTCTAAAAAACTGTCCTATGTCTAAAGAGTTTAGCTCTAACCTGCCTCAACAAACTTACCTAAAATTTTCAAGGTCACCCTGAAACTGATTGATTGGTTCAGGTGTGTTTAAACAGGGTTGGGGCTAAAATCTGCAGGACATCAACCCTTCAGGACCAGGATTGCCTACCCTTGGTCTAAATAGTGTTTGTTTTAAATTATATTCGGTGTGTTTATGCCAGTGTGTCTATAAACTGTGCTTTGTGACCGCTTATCCACTACGCCACAGCCCAGAAAGAGTTTATACCTATGCAGGGCAATATTTTTGTAATGGTGATATTTTTGTCCCTCTTCATAAGCAGGTATTATCCCACTTGGTTTACTTTAATCCCCAGAATTTTGCCCAAATACAGATAAAGGTGGCTAACACTAAAAGTGACATTGTCCTGACTAATATTATTGTAGACTTGATTATTGCGGAATTATTATTCCTATTAAAAATAGGAACAGTATTGTACTGGTGCAAAAAAGTTGAAATGTTAACAGTATTGTAACAGTACAGTAACAGATTGTTAACAGTAAGGGTAGGTCACTCGATTAATGGTAGCGTAGTGGTTAGCACTGTCGCCCAACAACAAGAAGGTCCCGGGTAAAGATTTCAAGGCAAAGGGAATTAGATTGATTCTAAGTTGCCCTTAAGAGTGATGGTGCCCTGTGTGTGGTTGTTCATCTACTCTTTACTTCCAACTAGTGCAGAACCCTAATAAAAAAGAAGAGCTTGAATGGGTTTTTTTTTTTAAAGAAAGTTAAAAGCAAGTGAAAAGCTTTGCCATTTGCTGAAAGCTATTTGCTGAAATTGCAGTGCTGAAATTATGATCCATTAGCAGTTTACTGGTGCAAACCAAGACAAAGATCAGATAAGCACAGATCTAATTAAATCCCTCTCTGTGCCTGGGTTCATGGTGAGACAGCCAGTCCCAGCAGACACTCTTGACAGTCCTTAGTCTCCTAGGAGAGGCGTTAACCCTTAACCTGGTTATCATGTGAGAAGCAATGTGCTGTGGTGTAAAGGGCAATGCTTTCGATTTCTACTGGGCAAAAATGAGCTAGCAGAAAGGCATGTAGAACTAGCTTTTTACATGAATTTAATATTTTTTTACATAGCACCCAAAATGGCATTGCTTTTATATCGTAATGTAACAACTTATTCATTCATTCATTCCTTCATCTTCTATAACCGCTTATGCCCTACTTCACAAGGGTCTGCTGGAGTCTATCCCAGTGCACATAGGGAGAGAGGCAGGGGTACACCCTGGGCAGTTCACGAGTCTATCGCAGGGCCAGCACAGACATTGAATTATCTACAATTCTATGGGCAATTTAGAATCAGCGATCAACCTAATGCACATCTTTTTGAATTGTGGGAGGACACCGGAGTAACCGGAGGAAACCCACACAAGTGCAGAGAGACCTTCTTGCTGTCCCACCGTGCCGCCCTAACAGCTTATCTGTTAGATTAACTTATATGCAACTGTAAAAAATTATCCAATGTGGCCAGATTTAAACAAAAGTTTCTAAACTTAACATTTTTTTTAATGCTTAAGCTAAACATGCCAGAATATTGAACAAAATATGAAATTCCTCATAAATACTAACATCTTATCACCACATAAACTTTAAGGCCCCATGGATTTATTCATGGCCCTGTTATAAAAATTTTTTTAAATGCACTATACATTCATCTTAAAAAGCACACTTATGCATACAGTACCTGGAAGGAGTTTGTTTACACTGAAAATTCCAACCAAAAAAAGGCACCGGAAGATTTACTTATTTAACCGAAAAGCAAAGCGTGGAATGTTGGACATTCAACTCAATGCTCATAGCTTCGCTTATTTAGTAAAAGTGGGCAGGATACCAATAGATTAGAATTAAGCAATTTTTATTTACATTTTTAAAAACGTCTGGATAAATCACAGCCTTTTTAAATTGTGATTATGAAAACTTAGTGCGTAGTGTTGATTTATTGTGTATAGAATGTCTTTAAG
>JAOTQW010000023.1:3425988-3446963 GCA_026260075.1 Sisor rabdophorus
CCACTTCCCTACTAAACCTGCTGACCTGCCGCTATACATTAGCTGTTTTGGATTTGGAGGCCAATACGTGTTTGGAGTATCTTTTGAAGTAGTAAAATAAAAGGAGTACAAACAAAGCCTGAAATATACTGTATGTCTTGTCTTTTGGCTGGGAAAGAAAGCCTGGAGAAAACCTCAGAAGCTTTGGAGAACATGCAAGTTGACACAAAAACACAAGAAACAGTTTAAATCCTACCTCCCAACTTGGAAGTCACTACATTCATTCATTCATTCATTTTTGTATACTTGCTTATTCCCTAATTTGGACTCCTAGAGTTTATCACAGCTCTCTAAAGGGTGAAAGGTAGGAGGGGTACATCCTGGACGGGTTGCCACTCAAATACAAAGCCACACACACGCACACATACTTACTCCTATGGGCAATTAAAAAAACAAAAACAACATAACGCGTGTTTTTGCATGTTAGGTTGAAACCAGAGTACCTAGAGTAGACTCACTCAAGCACAGGGAAACCATGCAAACTTTACATAGCTTCCACATTTCCTGCATAGGAATCGAACCTGGGCCTTCTAAGCCACTGTCATTATATACAGTATAATAATAATAATGCTTTAATAAAGGGAAATGAAGCGCTTAATAACAGTAGTTTGTACAATCATTTAAAGTAGTAGTGATAATAGTAAAATGTAAGTATCTATTTTTTGTTTCCAGATTGGACATTGCTTATACAAAAAAATAATAATAATTAATCAACGTCAATTATTTGTGTTTCTAGGGGCTTGGAATATTTTTCGCTTTATTCGTGTGCTTGTAAATGTGTGTGTTTTCTTCATATAGCTAACATAGCTAATTAAACCAACGCTGATGCCCCCCAAACGGTAGGTTGTACAAGCAATGTCACAAACCCCACCAACAACGTTTTAACACATCCCGGATGTACAATTTCCCACAGGTTAAATTAGTTGAACCGTGTAGTTGGCTGCACAACTTGTGTAGATGGCTACACAACTACTTTGTCATGCTATGCAAACACAAACTCATGATGGAGCCTTATTTCAGCAGTCGGGAACAGAACGTCAACCATAAGCGTCTAAAAACAGACTTTTCTTTGTTGATTCACATATATGAGGTGTGGCGACATACTTTTACCTCACCTTAACTGGGTTCCAGCAGTTGTTTAAGGTGTCAATTTATAGAGGCTCAGAAAGTAGTTACACCAGTGAGGCAAATTCAGGTTTGTTAATATGCCCGTTCAAAAGTCTACTTGCTCATTGTTTCCAAAACTCTGTGAAGTTTTATAAGGTTGACACAAAGTTTGCATGTTCTGTTTGTGTGGGTTTGCTCCGGGTGCGCTGGTTTCCTCCCACAGTTCAAAAACATGTACATTAGGTTGTTTGGTGATTCTAAAATGTCCATTGAAGTGAGTGTGAGTGTGTGTATCCCTGCCCTATGTGTGCTGGAATAGGCTCCAGCAGAGCCCTGTGACCCCAAGTAAGGGACTAAGCGGTTATAGAAGATAAATGAATGAATGTTGAAGTTATAACAATAGTTAATATACACAAATTAATAATCAAGACAGATGAAACTGAGGCAGTGGAGGCTCAAATGGTTAAGTTGATGATTGGAAAACCAGGAAGACCAGTGAATTGAAGAATACTTCTTGAATTTTTTGGACACTTCTCGGTAGGCACGGTAGCCTCACAGCAAGAATGTCCCAGGTTTGATTCCCAGACTAGGGGTATTTCTATGCGGAGTTTGCATGTTTTCCCCTGTGCTTTTTAGGGTTTACTCCGGGTTCTCAGTTTTTTTCCCACAGTCCAAAAACATGTACATTAGGTTCATTGGTGATTCCAAATTGCCCAAAGGGGTGAGTATGTGTGTGGTTGTTCATCTATGTGTGACCCTGCAATTGACTGGCAGCCTGTCCTGGGTGTACCCTTGCTTTTTCGCCTTATGTGTGCTAAAATAGGCTCCAGCAGACCCCTGCGACACCAAATTAGGAAACTTTCTGTGAGGAGTTTGCATGTTCTCCCCGCGCTTGCGTGGGTTTCCTCTGGGTTCTCCGGTTTCCTCCCACAGTTCAAAAACTATGTTGAGTGATAAATCTAAATTGCCATAGGAGTGAAAGTGAGTGTGTGTGGTTGTGTGTGTGTGGCCTTTCGATGGACTGGCGATCTGTCCAGAGTATACCCACCTTGCCTCTCGCCCTATGTGCGCTGGGATAGGCTCCAGCAGACCCCTGTGGCCCCGTAAAGTTCGGGAATAAGCGGGTATAGAAGATGAATGAATGAATGATGAGATAGTCAAGCACTTAACCAGACAGTGATGGTCACAAGAGGGCTTTTGTAAATGTTTTTTTTTTACACCATACATTAATCCCTTCATTGTTTGACAGTTCCTTTTGCCTTCAGACCTTCACCTCACCACACCACACCACAGTGGCCTTTGGCAATATTCAGCTGATCCTACAGAAACCTAATACTACTTCTCACATTCCAGAAATCCTACCAGTCACTACACTTGCCTCGACACCTGTGATTATACACCCTGTTTCACGTCCATCCATCATTTCAGTTTCACGTTTTACAGAGGCTATCTTAGCTCCGGGGCATCTCACTTCTACTTAACAAAGTAATTTCTCTTCTTGAACTCTTATTGGACCTGGCGTATCACCACAATAACAGCTGGAGGAGAAATGTCTCCATTTTTATACACCAAAACCTTTTTCTGCAACAAAAGCTTTCCTATCTAATAAACAAAACCGAACAGAACACCGCTGCTGGATGTGTTTTCGACTTGTGCTCTGATATATGCAGAAAACCGTTTGCCTTTTTAATACTTTTTCCTTTTCACATTTTATTTTAAAATATTTATGTTCTATTTTTTAATTAGCATGCTACAGCAAGTGAACGGCATGTGCTTAAGTGTTTGCTTAAAAGCCTCAGAGACTCACTCGTGTGTGTGTGTCTCAGAAAAAAGGGACCTTCATTTTTGCACAGGTTGTGTTTATGTAATCTGGGATTAAAATCCTGGTGATATCTAAGAAATTGATGACAAGCAAGTCAGTATATGGTTTTTGACACACTGCACCGTTTATGAACTGATAACAATAAGCAAATAGCATGGAACAAGTCCCTGACTAGGACCAGCACATTAAAATGTGTGTACATACAACCTGTTTTTGATTTTTAGTCATTACCATGAACAGTAAAGTGAATTGACATGAAATGTTACATAGCCGCACACAAGACGTCAACAGCCATATAGCCGAATGCACTGTTGTCACTGGAGACATGAATCAGGGTGAGTTGTTGACTCACCGGAGCACTAAAAAAAGATTTCCAATGGTTTAAATAATCAAAGCAGTTCATTTAAGTGATACACCGCCTGTTTAAATCTGTCCACTTGGACATCTTGCATATGATGCGCATTCTTCTGCAATGCACCAGGGTCATGCGGCTGGTCTGTGATCTCTAACCTTTCAGCAGTCTTTTTGCTTTTTGCAAATTGATACTGCAGGACGTTGTTGGGTCCTGCGAGGGAAGGGGTGGCCTAGTGGTTAAAGTGTTCGACTGATAACCTCAGTTATAAGTCGCTTTGGATAATTGCTTTAAATGTAAATGTAATGTTGCACACACCGTTAAATAACAAATGGTTACAACAGTAACAAGAATGCAAAATGTATTGTCATGCAGGTTATAGTTTTCCGTTTCTATACTTTCTTTCTGAATTAATAAAAAAAGGAGAGATTTTAAAAAGTGCTTTTATTTAGTCCTGCCTATGAAAAGCTATTTTTTAGAACAGAAATGTTTATATATATAGTCGACAACTAGATTTACACAAATGATTCAGTTCTAAACGTTATGTACATATGTACATTTTTGCTATTTAGTGTTGTTTCCCTGGATAATTAACCACTGATTGTATGGTTTGATTATCAGTCCTTAAGCTTGTCTGACTATTATTCAATTACCATTATTAACTCTATATTGTCAAAAGTCTGTGGTCACCTGAGCATCACAAACACATGCCATTTCAAAGCCTGCTTCCAGATTTAGTTTCATTTTGCTATATATAAAGTCCACTTTTCTAGTCAGACTTTCCACCACAATCTGAAGCTTGACTGTGAGATCTCTCTCTCCATTCAGCTCCAACCGTATCAGTGAGATCAGACACTAATGTCAGGTAAGCAGGTCTGGGCTGCAGACGGTATTACAGTTCATCCCAAAGATGTTCAGTGTTGTTAAGATCAGGACTTGGTTTGTTGGTTGGATAGTAGGAACATTAGATTCATATATTATTCTTATTCAGCATCTTCTGATCTATTTTTCAACAGTAGCTAAATGATTTTAAGCTCTAACAACAACAACAACAACAACAAATAACTGAGGAACATTTTTATTCTAAGAAGGCAACATTAAGAACCAAAAGTACATTTTGGCCTGTACTGTAGCCTGATAGCAATGAAAGTGTACATCCCAGCTCTGCTGTCCAAAGCCACACTTTCTGTACACATGATCACCAAAGAAAAACATTACTACAGTATGTTGTGTCATTTACCAGTGAGAAAACCTTACAGGTTACAGGCTAAGATTACAGGCTGCTGCTGTAGTTGGGCTAATTTAAAGCTACACAAACTACATGTTATGTGTTGTATCACTACCTGTCCAAAACTCATACTGCAACTGAAGTGGCCTCGTTCAGACCCTTTGACCGCTGTAGACGTCTCTAGTGCGGAAACATTTAGGACAGGCGTTTATCATAATGTTTAGACCGAACCCATTAGTTGGACAAAATTGCGGTTGCGTGGGTTTCCTCCGGGTACTCCGGTTTCCTCCCACAGTTCAAAAACATGTGCATTAGGTTGATTGGTGATTCTAAACTGACCATATGAGTAAATGTGGTTGTCTGTGTGTGGCCCTGCGATGAACTCTTGACCTGTCCAGGGTGCATCTCGCCCTATGTGCACTGGGATAGGCCTGCCTCAGGAATAAGCGGGTATAGAAGATAAATAAATGAATATTTAGACCACACATAACCTGATGATTACTATAAGGAGGTGAAATTTTTTTTTAACCAGCAGGACATATAATGTTTCTGAAGATAATCACCTATTGCACCTTTAATATATGAACTGCTTCATGGTCTAAATTTAGTTATAGTTCTGGCTATAGGACAGTACCAAAAAAAATATTGTAACATTCTTTTTTTTTCACATTTTTTATCTTCTGCAGCGTGGGTGTACATTTCTGACCTCAACTCTAGGTTTTGGAATAAGAAGCTATAATTATGTAATAATGTATAAACCTAACCATCATGGTAGGCCTATTCTTTGGTGCACAATTGCATCAGTCAAACTCAGCACATTAACTGGATTTGTAATTATGTGTAAATTACCATTTACATTAATTAATTTTTGTTGACTATTGCTTAATGATATTTTTCCTTACAGCAAAGATGATAAATAAGTCAATTAGCCATTTCTTTGCATGAAGAAAAAGTTTGGTCATTTTGTCACATCTTTTCTTGGTGACTGCATGCTGCTAAAGAAGCAAGATCCTGCAGATTTATCCACCATAACATTAAAAGGATCCAACCATTCTTATCCACCCAGGTCACTCAGTTGCTTGTGCGGTCTTTTGTAATCTCTGTAAACTTGACTACTGCAGGTCTTTTTGCAGATAATTCAAAATGCAGCGTCACGTGCCCTTTTCAACCTGTTGTTTAGAACACAACACCAATGCTGCACTCTCTCCCCACCGGCTTCAAGCAGCTGCATGAATCAGATTCAAAACATTGATGCTTGTCAACAAAGCCAAAAACGGAACCACACCATCCAACCTCCAAGCACTCATCACTAGTCATATGGACTCACACTACCTCAGGGTTTCACCAGACCATACGACTCAACATCGGTCTGCCTCAGGACTTTATTCTGTCCTGGCACCTGGATGGTGGAATGAACTTCTCAACATTGTCATAAAGGAACAACGAAACTGGCTGTTTTAGAAGATGCACCTCTTTCCTAAACAACTAGCACTTGACATATAAATATAATTTTAAAAAATCTTTTAAAAATATCTATACTACTCGTTTAACAGTGTCTTTGTGGTTGTTACACCTTGTTTTGTAATCCATTATAACAGTATTGAGCTGTTCAATGATGTGACTTAATGCACTTTCGTATGTCGCTCTAGACAAGAGCGTCTGCTAAATACTGTTGAAATGTTAAATGTTATTTCAACTTATAAGGCTACCTTATAAACTACGAGGAATTTAGTTTGAAAATCAAACAATTATTGTCAAACACATGACATGATGTGATGCATATAAAACAAATTTGAAATTAAATCTTCAATATATGCCATATTTTAAATATCATAAAATATGCCATGGTTTACAGAGTTGATGCAAAGTGTTGGGGACCCACAAATATCTTGGTTCTTACGGTTAAAGTGAATCAAATGATTCAACAGCAAACATTCCATAGTGAATCATTAACCTTGTGCCTAGATTGACAGACAGGGGTAAGAGAGTTATTACTACTATAATCTACAGAAAACTAAAATTCAATACAGTCCCTGTGCAGGGCTTGAAAATGGCACAAAAAATGACATAGTGTGAAACATGATTAATTTTAGCCTTACTAAATATAAAGGTGAAACAAACGAGTTACAAATCACAAACAGTAACCGATGGTGCCACAAGCGCTATCACAGCTACATACCTGCCTTTGTGTAAAGGTGTGCTTAAGATTATGTATATGCATGTCACGAGGCTGGTTCCCTCTAGCACGCGTATTCTGCACTGTTACGACTAATAAACCAAAGCGCCCTTAGAACCGTCCTAACTTTCCACTACTTTTGTGTGTGTCATGTATGAATCTGGCTATGAGTGGCTAAACATAGCCATGAGACCAGAGGAAGTGAGAAAAAAAAAACAACCTGAGACAGAAGAAATTGTCACTCCATGGGGCAGAATCTCAGTAATTCAATCTTCATTTAATACCTACCTGTCTCACCAGTGTGGCATCCATCACGCTTACATTCGATTTAACTGATTTATTGAGTCTGTTTGGCATGGAACAAAGCATGCTGGGAAAACGGTGAACAGATTTGTAGGAGCCGGATGGCAGGGTATCACATAAAAGTAGCAGAAACAGAGAATGGGTGGAACGAAAGACATTGAAACCTCAGCTAACTTATTTCTTACTGAGTAAATGATCGGCCTGTACAAGAATAAACAGTAAATTACAGGCTGTCGTTTCCGGCTCATCTTTCTTTTCCTTTTTTTTAGTCTGTACGAAGATGATTTGAATTCCAGTAGAGCCTCATTCATTCGTTTTTTTATAGAGAAGTCTTTTTTTTTTATAGTGAATTTCTTTCTTTCTATCTAAAGTTTAATCCAGAATCAGTGCAAAGGTTTTTGCTTCAAAGCCTGACTATGACCTTAAAATTATACACAGACAGAAATCCTACACTCAATTGTTGTATGAAATAGTTCGGTGTGGTCTGAGGCGGCCATATCACTGTTCAAGCATCCGAGAGAGTAATTGAGACATCATTCAGTAAAGCTCGCCTCCATTCGCCAAGGCATGCTAATGGGCAGGTTTGAGTTACAAACCTTATCTTCGGGTTGCTGAAGTGCTAACAGAGTCGATTCTCTGATTTCCGTAAACGTACAATGGCCTTTACATGATCCTGTTTTACGGCAAGAAGGACTGTACAGCCAGGGAAAAAGGCATGAATGATTTAGGGGGCCCGGGTGGACTGAATGACTTTTGAATGAATACAAAAGTGGCTTTTTAAAGATATTTAAAATTCTGAATAACTTACATTTTAGATTTAGCAGTGGTTTCCAAATTCGGGAGGTAGGGAGGTATAACAAGGGGCTAGAGTAGCATCAGATTATTATTAAAATTATAAAACAGAAATACAGATGGGGTGGCATGGTTACTCTGGGTTTTCTGGTTTCCTCCCACAGTCTAAAAACATGCACATTAGGTTTATTGGTGAATTTAAATTGCCCATAGGAGTGGGAGTGTATGGTTGTTCGTCTACATGTGGCACTGCGATGGACTAACGACCTGTCCAGGGTAAACCCCTGCCTTTTGCCCTATGTGCGCTGGAATAGGCTCCAGCAGACACCTGTGACCAAAGTTAGGAAATAAAGGGTATAGAAGATGAATGAATAAAAGACAGACGAAATCTGAACCAAAAATATCCACTTTACGGAGTACCTAAAGTTAGCATTTGCAAGCGCATATATTCACTAATTTTAAATGTGAGGCCCGCAATGGGGCAACAAAAGACTGGGAAAGTTGGGGAAACTTTCCACAGGTTAATTGGAAACAGGCGAGCATTATGATTGGGTATAAAAGGAGAATCCACAAAAAGGCCCAGCCATTCACAAGCAAGAATGCAGTGCGGTTCACCACTTTGTGAACAATTGCAAGAGCAAATAGTTCAAGATTATTGAAGAACAACATTCCTCAATGTACATTTACAGACCATATTATCATCAGAAGATTAAAAGAATACAGAGAAACAGCCACATTTGGATAGTTGGATGCAAACCAACACTAAATCACAACATCTGCAACTTAAAATTATACCACCCACACGCAATATCACCACCCAAAAATGCTGCCGGTTTACCGGGGACTGGAGTTCATCTGAGATGGACGGCTGTACAGTGAAGTCTACTGTGGGCTGACAAGCCAACATTTTAAAGGGTGTTTGGAATTTATGGACTTAACGTCTTCAAAGGCTAAAAAGGAAAAGGGCCATCCAGATTGCCATTCGCGCACAGTTCATAATCCAGCATGGAAAACCATAAAGGCATTGTTAACTGTGAAAGCAAATACAGAAATTGAAGAAAACTATTATTATATTATTTTCATGAAGGTCCTTACTTATTTCAGCGAGACAGAAAAGGGACGAATAGAATGACATGCATGTACTCCAGAACTGCACAAAATATGACAATGCAGATGCCGGGCTGTTAAGCAACTGAAGTCGTACAACAAGCCAGAATGAGAAAGAATAACACTCACAAAACTTTAACAATAAGTGCCCTCAGTTTCTAAATGCATAGTGTTTTAATAGAAAGGTAACACATGTACAGTATATTGCCAAAGGTTTGTGATCACCTGAGCGCCTCAAACACCCATTTTTTGCTATTTGATGAAATTCCACTCTTCTACCAAGACAATATCAAGCTTAAATGTGAGATCTCATTATTTAGCTCGAACAGTATCAGTGAGATCAGACACTAAAGTCAGGTAAGGGTGCAGTTGGCATTTCAGTTCATCCCAAAGGAGTCCAGGACAGTGCCGAACACTCGTAATTATTCATTTTAACAATAACAGCATGTGATGATGGAGTTGAAGGGTTTTGTGCTTAGGGTGATTGTCATGCTGGAACAGTGTTGTTTTTTTAGTTCCAGTGAGGGAATAATGTATTGCTACGACATAGAAAAACATTCTGAAAAACCGCATGGCTCCAGATTTGTAGCAACGGTTTGGAGAGAAGGTGACGAAAAACCTGCGGCAATAGTGTTTGTGGGGTATCATATGTCATGCACTTGATCAGCCCTGAGGAATACTTTATACGGCCCATTCAAAAAGTAACCACCTGGATTTAACCAAGCTAATTGTTAAGAGTGAATAATGAATAATTTCCCTTTGGATTATTGTGTTTTAGCTGGCAACCTGAAATGACAATTTGACCGGAATTTCTCATTTTATTCACATTAACATGTAGTCATGGAAGGAAATCAGTCGGTTTCAAAAAGGTCAAACTATTCACATGCATCACAAAGATCTAAAAAGATTGGGGAGGAACGGGGAGGATAGTGAGGAACCAACATCTTTAAAGGAAGAGAAGTGATCGGTGGAAAATATTCGGTGAAATCAAAGGGTAAAAAAAAAAAGAACTCACATTAATATTATTTCACACCGACAACGTGAAAGGAACTAAAGGGACTAAACACCTGTGCAGCCTTTAGAACAACAACATATAAGTGAGACGAATTTCAAAAAGGTGGAAGGAGGTCATGTGGCTTAATGCTTACAGATTTACTGTTTCAGAGTGATGGGTGCATCAGGGTAAGAGGAGGTGGATAAAATAATTCATCATGCCTAGTGCCTACCGTACAAACCTGTGGGGGCAGTGTTGTGATACGGCATTATTGCAACATTATGTGCCCAAAGAATGAGGTCAGCTGACTACCCCAATATATTTAATGACCCTAATAATTCCATCAACAAATGTCTTTCTTTCTGATGGCACAACCGCAGTCCAGTATGATGGAAAAACAATGCCGGAATTTATTGTGTTTAAATTATAAAAGTTTTGCCAGTGGCAGTTATAAGCGTTTAAAGAAATGCGAACACCAATTTGAGGAGCTTAAAAAATGTTCCAAGTTTATATGCTTGATTGCAACCTAACTAAAACACCTGGATGTTACCCCAGCATTCTCCACCATCATCAGCAGCAAAACACCAAGATGCACTGATGCTTCGCTGGTAGTTTGCAATGGCTTAACACATTAATATAATTTATGTGTCAGTGAAACATGAATTGGGTACTTTGTGCTAATTTTAGCTTTCTGGTTGCATATTTACATATTTAGCTCTGGTTCATGTTTTTTAGCACAGCAAACAATCTAAATAAGTTTAGTAACCAATATGCTAACAATCTGCAGTCTTAAATTAAATATTTGTGTCTTCTCTAAACGTTAAGCTTTTAAAATGTCATACTTTTTGGTATGCTGGATAAAAACAGGGCTTCTGTTCTTAAAAGCTTGGAAGCAAAGATTCATTGAAACTCATTTAAAGGGTGAAGCCTATAATAAACAGCGCAGGTTCTGTAAAAGTATTGCATAAAACCACAGGACAAGGAGCTGATGTTTGTTCTAAGGCAAAAATCAATTCTAGCATCATAAATGCGGTGCCAGTGCATGAGCCTAAGAATGAGCTTCCACTGCCACCTGGTGACAAACAGCAGTACTGTAACTATATTGGAAACTATAGAGAAAGATAGATATCAGTTATATTATATTACGAAATTAGTGCATAAAGATTTTACCAAGATGTTATGTGAAACTTGATCAGACTTTAGAATTTCCTCAGATTAAAACAAGAGAAGTAGCCTAAAAACCGAACACACTTACATGACTTGATTTAGTGGCTCACAATTAATTGTCAATGCATTATATCATAAATGCAAACTATTTAGATGCACGTCTGGCTTTGGTATTAAAGACGAAAATCAATAAAAAAGGGAAACAGTTTTGCATATTTTAAACCAAATTTTCAGTGATTGTGGTTTGAACTATCTTGTATATCTCAAGTAGGCATTTTTTAACAAACATCGAAGAGCTTGTATTTAAGTGAGGTAAGAAAGCAAACATTCACAAACCTTAAGTTTGACAGTGCAAGCAGGTGACCAAGGTGTAGAATGAAAGGCACAAAAAAGTTGCCTAATTTGGTTTAAATTTATCTGACAAAATAGTAAATACAGCCCTAATCATGAACAGAGTATGAGATTGGTTCATTTTTTTCTTTATATAAAAGAATTAATAACGTAACTGTCACAAAATGATGCAAATCCCAAAGTTAAGGTCTGACAAACAAAATACTAAAAAAAAAAAATTGTAAATGAATGAACAGCTATTATGTGCATGTGTCCATTATGTGTTCTTTTTTGCTTCCAAATTCCACAGTGGAAGGAAAAGCGCTTCACAGCCATCAGTACAATTTAACTATTGATGTTAAAGAAACATTGCAGGAATGCATCATAAAAAAAAATTCTCTTCTTGACCTCCTTTAAGACGTTTCCATTCGACTCGATTCTGTAAAAAGCAAGCAATTAATATTCATTTTTACAGGTTCTCAGAACGTGTTGAATGTATTGAAATAATTAAATAAATAGAATAGAATAAACGTATTACATGACAGACATTTACATTGTTAATTCATTCATTCATCTTTTATACCAGCTTATTCCCTAAGGGTCACAGATGTCTGCTGGAGCCTATTTCAGCAAACATAGGGCAGGGGTACACCCTGGAAAGGTCGCCAGTGCAACACAGAGCCACACATATGAACCACCACACGCTTAATCCTATTTAGAATCAGCCATCAACCTAATGTACATGTTTTTAGATTGTGGGAGAAACCCACACCGCTGAGGTACCTGGAAAACATGCAAACTCCGCAACACCCCTATATTATGAATTAATTTTTTAGCTTAAGGACAAATTCTATTTAATTAAAGTAGTAACTAAACAGTAATTTGCCTAAATAAAGTGTAAATTAAAGGCATTAGATTTATTCAGGTTTTCGTTCCGTGATGTAGCTGGTAATTCAAATTACCCGAATGTCAAATTAACTTTCACCATTGAAATGAATCCAAATGCCATTAGGTTGTTCCGGTCCCCCTTAAAACAAACACATCTGTCTTATGGGTTGATGTTTATTAAATATATTTGTTACAGATTGGGGGGACAAGAGGTGGGGTGTCTCAAGCTGGCTCATAACCAGATTTGTAGCTTGCAACTCAAAGTAAAAACTTGGCCATGAGATGGTCAAGAATAAAAATTATACACAATAGTAAATATAATAGGAATACCATTTCTGTAAACCCTCCCTTCCCGCCAGTATGCATTAAAAACCATTTCCGAGTGCCAGTTTTACACCCATAAATTAAATAAATAAATCATAAAACACTGAAGGATTGGATTTAAATGAAAGGGACTTACTCGTTTCATTAAACAAGAAGGAATCCTGATACTCAATCATGTACTGTGTATTACGGGCTTCATCCAGGAAGAGAGAGTAGGCGCGTTTAATGTCCTCCACCTGGACCTCAGTACCCTAAAAAGTTCATAAGTGGATTAACATTCTGTTCGTGAAAAAAAAAACTATAGCCGGAAGAAAGCTGTGGAGCAGGTAAACATAATGTCAATACATAATGAATACCTTTAAAGACTCATTTAAACCCTATTTAAAAAAACGCATATATAACTGATCTGAAAGAGCATAGTCGTTACCCTGCGCCTGCGGCACACCAGGCCTGCGCAGGTGATGAGCTGGATGGCATAGCGAAGTGACGTCTCCTGTCCGATACGTGTCAGGACTGTGTGAGCTTCCTCGCTCAACTCCACATCCTCTTCCTCACATCTGATATAACAAAAAACATTTATACGTTTAGATAAATAACGTACTGCACTGCACTTAACAGTTTTGCACTTATTTACATTGACAGGCATTAGATCTACTGCAAATATTTCACTCTAATTCAGCTGCCACTGAAAAGCCACTCAATTACATCTGTAACAGAGCTTCTTGGAATGGTGTATATATAGCGGCACCTTCAGCTACAACATTTATTATATGTTAAATAACAGACTTGGTAGTGTGCCTAAATTTTCAAACTTTACCCAATAGTACAAATCAATAATTTTAAAATCTGAAAAATATATATATATTATTTTTTTTAAGTGACAAAAATGTGTTTTTTGTGTTTTTATGCACACAATACAGAACATTGTATAAAAATAAGGAGCACAGTTTTGTGGTTTTTTGAAGTTAATTTCTTTCAGTGCACACTAACATGTAGATACAAGAACCATGACAAACTAATTGAAGTTTTAAAATACTATTAGAACCACTTTTTAATAAATAACCTTGCAAATACAATATTATTGGGAATAAAAAAAAACTTTTTGAACTATTATTATTTTTTTATTTTGCATAGCTTGTTGCAAATAGTCACCAAATCGCATAATACTTATCCTTAAGATTATCCAGTTATTTCTAATTTCCATTCTCTTTGTCAAAAAAAGTTAATAGACAAATTTGTTTAATGACATTGTAATATAATATTGTGCTTTTAGTAGGAATATGGCCCCACACTATTTTGATACTGCTAATTGCATTAGATTGTTGCCCGGGTTGTATTACACTGCATATTCGTTTTGGTTTATTTTTTCATTTTTTTACTGCCTGGTAAAAAAGGGAAAAAAAAAAGGACATGTTAAATATTATAGGCAAATAGGATCTCACCGAATCTTAAGGATCTGTCTAGTCTCTTTCTCAGTGTAGGGAGATGTCGCGATGATCACCAGGCGGTCCAGCATGTCGATCGGAATGCCATGAGGACTTTCATAGCTGGTGCCTCGGATTCTGTAGAAGAAGAAAATGATCTAAACAGTGCTTATATCAAAAGTCATCATACAGGGTTTAAGGTGTGCGGATTAAAAGGTTGCCGATTCAAATCACACTGGCCTGGCTGGGACCTTGAGCAAAGACCCCAAACATCTATTTGTAATAAGTAGTAGTTTTTTTTTTTGGTCAGATGTTAGAAACATGCAAACCTGGTGATGCCACGGTTGGTAGCCATTATGAGAACCGGAGAGAGGTCAGTCTCTAAAGCTCTGTTTAGGTAAGAGAAACACTCGATGTCCAACATGTGGACTTCATCAATAAACAGCACCTGGAGGCATGGAAAAATCTTTGTGTAAGTAAGAGTTAAGGAACAAAAAGATGTTACCCTCTTCAAAAAGTAGGATTTGGTAAGAGAACTATTAAGCGATCTATTACACATTGTCCAACTGCAACATGCTAATAAAGATTTGCATTGAATCGGCTATATTTACCCCAGGAATGATCTCTGCCTTCCCCTCCTCTTTCCATTCGGAAACTTTGGCATTGATCTGCTCACGTACCTCTGATTTAATCTCACCGGTGTCTCCTGAAGAGCAAAAAAAAAGCCAAATTTAGCAATAAACACACAACAGAGAACCCCAAAGAAACCCCAAAGAAAGCTGAAGTAAATTCATTGGATATCTCTTAGTGTGTACAGTTCACTGCGTTCAAAGCCTAATCAGCATATTATGTTTTAATGAGTTTACAAGTTTAAATTTTTACTGTTGCTTTACTCACCCACACAAATTGTTGTTTTTTGCCTATTAGCCTCTCAACATTGTTAACACAATTTTAGTGCCTTTTTTTATTAAAAGAACCATCAAATGTCACATGCACACTTTCAAAATAGTTTGAGGTGTAATGCATGTTGGTAGAATGTGTGGATAAGCACCCTAGAATGATAGTCTTTTTTATTTAATTTTGTTTTTATTTAGATCTCGATTTTTTGGGACTCATACAGAGTAAGAATTCAACTGTCTGCCATTATTTTGCCATTTATTGGATGTGAAGCTAATCATGAAAAATGAAGTAGTACAGTCAATGACAATTAAATGAGTTTTTTTGCACTACATTTGAGAATCTTTAACCAAGCCATTTTACAGACGAGGTGAAAATGGGCATTTGATGGCCCCTAAATTCTGGCTTTGCGCAATGATTTAATTAATATGCTGGATCATAAGAATTTGACTGCGGTAATGCAAGTTGTTTTCTACTTACTTTCTAATTATTTTATTCTATAGCATGTAGACAGACAGGTGCCTGTAAAGACAGACCTGAGAAGAGTGCAAGGAATCCCTGTGTGCGGCTGTTAATCACATCGATCTCGTGGAGTGAGACCGTATGAACGACCTCTTTACGCTTTTGCAATTCACCTTCTGGACACTGCACAAACTGCGTCTGAAATCAAACACAGAACATCGCCGCTCTGATTAAATTCTTCCTGCTTTCAATTGGCTGACATGGCTATAAATTTTCTCTGCTGTGAATGGTAGCAAATGCAAACTATGGAATAAAGCACTTCTGCACACAAATCCCAGAATGCCACGAAGATAAAATTACATTAAATTTTGCATTTGACAACTTTTATAAACCCCAGTATTTTTTATAATCCATAATGTGGGGAGGGGTGACGCATAGTGTTTAGCAGGGTCGGCTCGCAGCAGGACGGTTCTGGATTTAATTCCCAGGCAAGGGGTTTAATTACGTGCAAAGATTACATGCCTGTGTTTACTCGCATGTGTTTGACTGCGTGTGTTTACTCCTGTACTCCGGTTTTCTCCCCAAGTGCAAATGTGTGGGAAGTTGTCAATTTGAGGCCCTGCAATAGGCGCCCTGTCCAGAGTGTAGCTTTGTCATTCACCCTATGCATGCGGGGATAAGCCCCAACAGGCTCCGAATGACCCCCATTGACAGCTGTTGTGTTGTCACATCTAGGCTGGATCGGGACATCACTTGGTTTGGAAAAAGGTTTGTATGCAGAGATCATTGAATAATATATATATATATATATTTTTTTTAATTGTGAACCTTCCACTGCTACTTTTTTTAAAATGCATATTTGCATACTTATAAATGTACAAGAAAAAATGATGGGTGGTTTATACTCTGCTATAGACATATGTTATGCACCATGCATGTGATTTCAAAGTTTACCTGCGCTCCCATGGCATCGTAATCTCGGGCTCTGGTAAAAGAACGACCCAGTTTGCAAATCTTCCCTGTGGCTTTATCGATAGTGATGACATCCCTACAGAGTAACAGAAAGCTCAGTGAGATTTTTATACAAAGAAACAACATTACCAAAAACAGGATGTGTTTACTGTGCTTACTCACCCAGCCTGGACTTTCTCTTTAGTGAGGCTTTCGATCATTTTGTTGCCCAGGTCATAGATAGTCTCCATCTCTGTAGTCTTAAGGGTCAGCTTACCTACTTTTGCACCCTAAACACAGAAAAAAAGAAAGTGAAGCGTGCGCTTTTTTTTTAGGATGTTGGATTTCTATGGATCGTTACTGAAGAATCAGTTGCCAATTGTGCCCAGAATTGTGTTTTAATTTCAAATCCTTTATCAGAACAGTCAGTAATGACAGCTTTTAATTATGCAATATATTGCGTATTAATATATAATTTATTAATGTGCAATCAGATTAAATGCATCTTGTATCACAGCAGTTAAACACAGACATACCGTTCCTGTTGCAGGCCTGTCTATCTGAATCTCCACCACTTCCCCCTCAATAATCTCAGTCTCCTCTCTATACAAACAGATGCACATTGTTAAACAACATATAACTGCTAAAAAAACATTATGTTAGGAAGCAAGTCTACTTACTTAATACGGACGCCAATAGCTTTGCGGAAGGCCTGGCACAAGGCCTCTGTCTTGCTCATCTCCAGAGAAAAGATCTCACTTCCTGATATAGTGGTGAACAGCATATTCTGACCAAGTGACTGAGCGATACCTGTATAACCAACACCCAAACACTTTACTGATGATTTATCTTACACTTTAAGATAAACTGTTAAAAAAACTACATAGTTAGTTTCCATATATACACACAGTGAATGCTGTAGTTCATAGGGTTTAAAAAAAATATATAAATTAACACCTTTACACGTTTATTAATGAAAACAATTTGTACCCATAGCAATGGCGGTCTTGCCCGTCCCAGGTTGTCCACCAATAAGTACTGCACGTCCAGCAATGTGACCTTCTTTAATCATCTCTAATACTAGCCCGGCCGCCCTCCGTGCTGCCAGCTGCCCCACCATTCCCTGAGACACCTGAAACACACAAAGTGGAATGACCAAATCATGGTTATATTTATTTAACTTTTGTTATCCTATTTTGGAATATTTCAGAAACCTGCAATTGCATGACATTAAGTCTGGGTTAATACAGAATTTATATTACTTCTTAATCTCTGGGAGATAATTATGTACTTTGGTCATCTATCATAGAACACTAAAGCGATGTGTAGAATAATCTCAAAAATGGTCAATATAATGTCTTGTATTCACACTATTAGATTCTTGTTGCCATCTAGTGAAGCGTACGACTGTCAATTAATCAAATTAGATATTTTGTTCTCATATATTTTTTTATTCAAGAGGCAGGGGTACACCATGGACAGGTTGCCAGTCCATTGCAGGGCCACACATAGATGAACAACCCCACACACACTCATTTTCACTCCAATGGGCAATTTAGAGGGGTGAACATGCAAACTCTGCACAGAAAGATCCTGTGCCCAGAAATCGAACCCAGGACCTTTTTGTTGCGAGGCGACCATGCGGACCACTTTATCGCCACATCGTCCATATTATTACATTTATTACATTATCATTCGGAGAGCATTTAAAAGCAGCATGACCGTAATGACACTAAATTACAGATTAGTGGAATTATTACCTGTCGTGGTTCCAAAGCATCGTCCAAACCAAGGCCACGAATGTGCGAGTGTGCACCTGAGAGACACAAAGACAACCATAATGGTTAAAAAAACACCAGTTTAAATATGTACTCGTTACGGAAAACAATATTAAACTTAATGTGTAATAAGCAGAATGCATTTGTTGGGTCACCTACCGATTCTCTCTAGTCTGGTGAGATCACGCACTTCCGGTACTTTAGTGGTGGTCATCTTTTAAGAAATAAAGAAATTGCAAAAATACCCAAACGATTAAAAACTAGTTAAGTGCGATAAAATATATTATTATATATTGACACTATCACACGTTAACTAGGAATTTTCGCATTTTCGTTGCTTTAGTGAAAATCCAGCCACAACTGACGTTTACGGTATGTTGTACGGAACGTTGCCATAGTGACGCTTCAGTCACAAGTTTTTGTATACAAAACTAGCTAACCAATTCAGTTATTGAAACATATGACTGATAAAATAGCTAAGCTTTATTATTGTTGTTTTAATACATTAGAAACACTTTGATTTGCTTGCAGAAGTACAAAAACATCCCCGTAATGCATTAGCCTGATGGCTAACATCACCAGCTAATATGTTAGCAACCGCTCCACAGAATGTTTAGGGGATTTAGCTGACTTGTATAGTGCGTAAACGTGTTTGCACCTTCTACCTTTCAATTACCAGACATATGATCAGAAAACAAACCATTAGAACATTTTCTGTGAATTATATGTGCATTAAGAAGTGCAAAGTTAGCCAACTAGCTCACTAATTTCTTCCAATGTGCCTACGTTCTTTTCAATATTTTGATCTTAATGCTTTTTCTTATTACCAACCTTGATATTAATGAAATAATATTATTAGTTAATAATTCCAAATATTATGCAAGATAATATTAAAAAGCAGCATGCATCACGTACCTGAGCTGCCATGTTTTCTGTAGCGTGTCGGCGGCGGTTATTTCTAAATGAGAGTACACCAAAAACGCGTCCGGGTAACAAGAAAACCCTCGCGCACAGGTTCCATATTAGCATCACAATGTGGCAGCGTCAGGTTTAAACCTTGATAACGGACAAATCTTTTATATTTTGATTAAAATTACATTAGTTATATAATAAAATTTTATTAATAGATTTATAGGGTTACTTCATAACTCAATTTGGGATAATTGTAATTTAAGGTTTTATATATCCTACTGGAGTAAAATTCCTCCCACAGTCTAAAAACATGTACATTAGGTTGACTGGTGACTCTAAATTGCCCACAGGAGTGAATGTAAATGTATGTGGTTGTTTCTCTGTGTGTGGCCTTGTGATGGACTGGTGACCTGTCCAGGTTGTGCGCTTGGATCGTTTCAAGCAGACCTACATGAGATGTAGCCACCAGAGTTGAATGAATAAATAAATGAACTCACTAACTGTGTTGTTACCTCCCAGCGTTAACCAGTTAATAACTAAAATTTTAATGATTAAGCAAATTATATAAACCAAATTTGCAGATAAAGGCCATAATACTATTAGAGAAAAGGAAAACAACAAACAGCATGACTTACAAAACAATTAAGCAGGTATGAAACTCAAAAACAACAGCCCAATCACACAAGGGCAAACATATAAAATAATAATACAGAGTAGGGCGGCGCAATGGTCTAGTGGTTAGCACATTCGCCTCACAGCAAAAAGCCTGAAGGTTTGATTCCCTTCCGGCACTTGTGTGGGTTTCCTCTAGGTACTCCAGTTTCCTCCCACAGTCCAAAAACGTGTGTGTATGTTGGCCCAGCGATGGACTGGCAACCTGTCATGGGTGTACCCCTGCCTCACAACCTATGTGCTCTATGTGGGTTCGAATCCCGGGCACAGGGTCTTTCTGTGCAGAGTTGTTCTCCCCACGCCTCCGTGGGTTTCCTCCCACAGTCCAAAAACATGTGCATTAGGTTGATTGGTGATTCCATATTGCCCATAGGAGTGAGTGTGAGTGCTTGTGGTTGTGCGTGTGGCCCTGCAATGGACTGGCGACCTGTCCAGAGTGTAGCACCTGCCTTTCGCCCTATGTGTGCTGGGATAGGCTTCAGTATACCCCTGTGACCCCCGAGTTTGGGAATAAGCGGGTATAAAAGATAAATGAATGAATAAAACAGAGTTACTAACAGAAAGGTGGGAGTGAAAAACCCTTCTTTATGGAAATCATAGATATAAGTAGGGAACAAGTAAAAATGAAGAGAGAGAAAGATACACAAAGAAATGAAGATAGAGTAAGAGTGATATAAACTGTGTCTCATTTTAAAGGCTGTTCAATGAGATGCAGTTAAAGTACATTTTGTACTGAATCAGAATGATTATCCTCTGAAGATTGGTCTCATCAGAAAGTGGACATTACAGTCAACCTCTCAGTCTCTCAGTCACCTAGAAGTTCCCCAGTGTCAGAGAAAAAGTTAAACGTTAAATGTTAATGTTAAACTCACTTTACTTCACACTACACTAAATTGTACCACTGCACCTAATTAAAGGCAAAGTTTGTACCACCTCCATAAAATGACCCACACACACACACAAACACATGACCGGTGCCCATCCTACACACTTGTGCGAGCATGATTCTACTAAGTAGTACTATGATTTGTCAGTATTTTTAAGTCAGTATTTTGCACATAGGTCATTATTTTAAGTAGTATTTTTACAGATACAGATGCACAGTCTATATTTCTATATTTACATAATCTACATCCTTACGTCTGTAGCATACATTTAATTTATTATTATTATTATGTGTAGGGCGGCGCGGTGTCGCAGTGGTTAGCACCGTCGCCTCACAACAAGAAGGTCCTGGGTTCGAATCCCGG
>JAOTQW010000023.1:3447063-3458231 GCA_026260075.1 Sisor rabdophorus
GTGCATTAGGTTAATTGGTGACTCTAAATTGCCCATAGGAGTGAATGTGAGTGCGCGTGGTTGTCCAGGGTGTAACCTCTGCCTCTCGCCCAATGTGCGCTGGGATGGGCTTCAGCAGACCCCCGTGTCCCCGGAAAGTTCGGGAATAAGCGGGTACAGAAGATGAAATGAAAAATTTATTTGGTCTGTTTGTCTGCTGAGCCAACAGGAAGATCAGTTATTAGCAGGAAAAGTTCTTCTTTCTGGCCAAAAACGTTTTTTTTTCCTCCACAACAATTTAGTATGTACCACGGTTCATTATAGGGAGACTCCAAACAGAGTAACCTAATGAGTAAAATATATTGTGAAGTGTAATCATGTAAATATTAAGACAGACAAAACAAATAAAAAAGAACAAGCTTTTGTAGAAGTGTACATTTAAATGATTTCCTTGTTTCGAATTGACAATTTTAAAGACGAGTGTGGTTGAGCCCGCTGTTTTGATCTAAAGGTTAAGATTTTTTTAAATAATCCTTGAATAATAAGGTAAAATTATCCACTATATGATTTGTATAGTCAAAGTATTAGTATACATTTGTATAGGATAGTTTTAAGTCATTAGGATGAACATGCAGTCCATATAGACTTTTCTTTTGCAAAATATGTGGGGTATCTTGTTAAAATTATAGCATAAACTACCAGATATTTTAATTGCGTTGGCCTTTAACTTAAGGCATAAAAAATAACCTGAAATTTTAGCAACTTCTAATAGCCTTTAGTAATTGATTTTGCATGTTGCACATTTCAGATGAATAACTGACCTATAATTGTCTTTTAGGTATGATTTTTGTTTTATGTGTATTTCCTGTTCTTGTAATTTAGTAAACACATAAAAGAAACTTTTCTCGCAATCTACAAATTCCACTTTACTTGTTGGACTAATCCTTGCCGAACAGAAGGTTAGTAAAATGAAACTAAATTAAAAAAAAAAGCCCAAAAGAGGTAATTCCTTTCTTGTTTAAGATCCAAATGTAGAAAATTATAGAAAAGCTTCAATGAATGCAGGATATAATTCCTTTAATGAGATGCTGTTATAGATTAGTTCAAGTACAGGTTCTCAGTTATTGCTAATGAATTCAGTCAATCAAATAGCTGTAGATATGATCAATTACTAATTTCAATCAACATAAAAATTGAGAATAAAAATTGTCTTGGGGTTAAATGAAAAACAGCAAAACTATATAACTCAAAAGACAACTGGGATTTAAACAAACCTCACATGTATTGAACAAAAGGCACACAACCTTAATTCTGGTCAACATGAGCTCTTTGTCCTATACCTTTACCTTTGTCCTAAGCCTGAACCAGTCCAGCTCCAATGTACCCAGTAAGTATCATTCAGCTAGTTCAATTCACTTGTAACTCTATATCTCAAAAATATCAACATGTACAATGCACCTGATAAAGCAGCAAACTCCCAGTAGGGCAAGTTGCATTTATGAGCTATTTTCAGGTAAATGGTCTCCAACTGCAAAGATTACAACACGAGCCATGTTGGAAGACAAGCCACCAAAAAGACTTCCTCTAATGGAAGTTAAATCACAGTAAATAAACTTGGTATAGCATGACTAAAACTTTTAATATAGGCAGAATGGAATGAAAGGAAATAGGTTGGATTTGGTTATGACTTAAAAACAATCTTTAAAGTAAGTAACTCGTTTAAAACACTACATAAATTACTGGACAGTTATTATATAGTGACTTACTGAAAAAAAAACTTCTTTTGCATTTCCTCTGAGTTTTAACCAAAATAAAATTTACGTTTAATGTTTGCCTCTTTAATTTACACCACACAGGCATGAGTCTCTGGTTGTTTTGTTGGCTGCCATAACATTCATTTTCCTAATTCCTAACAAATAAAGAACCTAAAAAAAAACTGATCATTAAAAAGGTCGATAGTGAACCAATCAATGTTAGAGTAAGTGGAAAACTGTTTTACAATTTTAACAGGCAAATTTACAAAAACCTGACTGAGAAACCTAACCACACCGATGATTTAATTATTTGAAATAAAAGTACATAAAAAGGAACTTAAAGTAACATAAGAAATACAGAAGTTATGGTAAATATTTAAATCCCTTTTCTTTAGAATAATTCTTTAGAAAGGATTTGAATATGTCCTTTCTTTTCTTTAGATTTCTTGATACTAAAAAATAAATATATTAAAACATCATTATGAGAAACTGTTAACTTACTTTTCCAATTAAATTTTTGTGTTATTCAATCTTTCTAACAGCTTAGGAAATATTGTATTAAGAATTTTAAATAGTATTTATTAAAATAAATAATCAAATTTTAAGAAAATACTCTTAAGCAATTTCAACAATATAGCAACTAATGTTTTATACTGTATGACATGTGACATTCCTTCTGAATTGGAGAAACTGATTTTTCCCAAGCCTTCTGATTCCGGCTGTATAAATAAAAAAATCTTTAAGAAAAATCTATAAGCAGTCATATAAAAGTGTGTGTTATAGTGAAACACAGATTCAATGCTGGAACAGTGTAAAGCCAATTAATAAAGACAGTGCCTGAAAGTTTAACACTATTCATATATTCAGAATTGGGAGAATTGAAAACTGTAGTACTTTTAATCCAAAATTGTGAACACTTTCACTCTGCAGTACTGAAAGTGTATAAACCTCTCACCTCTCGCCTTACAGTAATACAATGAGGCAAAGCACCAACATGACCAGACGTAGGAGAGGGGACCAGTTCACCCTAGGTGTGTACTCCATTTACTCTCAGCCTATTAGAATTGTAACAGCCATGTGTGTAATACTTGTAAACCTTTTGGAGAATAACAGCAAAAGCTGGAGTGTCTGTGCTCAGTTCCCACTGTCATTAGGTCTCCTTACACTAGTTAGCTTTGACGCGAGGTGCTGAAGTTGAGTCGATGTAGTTGGTGGACTGCTGGCGCTTGTAAAGACGGTATCCCTTTCGGCAGAGCAGGATGAACCAGTAGAGTTGTGGTGTAAGGATGCACATGTTGCCCAAGTTGGCGTATAGTGGAATGTGCAGGGGCACGGCATAGAGCGGAATGCTGTAATGCTTGCCGTACACCCAGTACATATAAGGGAAGAGTGCAATGCGGCAGAGAAAGAAGCTCAGCAGCACCATGCAGCCGTTCACTTTGTGCAGCCAGCAGTCTTGCAGACCCACCTAAAGCAGCAGGTTATGGGGTGGATGGAAGGAAACAGAAAACAGGATATGAAATAGTTCAAATGGGATGGGGGGGGGTGGTTGAAAAGTAGTAGTGTATGTAACCCCAGATGAGATTTCAAGCCTTCAAGCTGCCACTGTTGGGCCCTGGAGGAGGCTCCTGAGCAATTGATTTAACTGGCTGAAATGTACATTTACACAGTTATTTACTGTGTAAATAATTTGTTTTTTATTATCTAGCTTATGGATGGTTTCTGATCTGTTCAGATCGGACTCAGATCTAATACTTACATTGTAAGAAATCAGATATGTACATTAGCGTGTGCAGTGAAAGCAGACAGATCGGATTTTCACCTGACAATTTTGCGAGTTTCCCTTTTTACTTAGACATGATACAGAAGTAACGTCTTGTGTCTGCGTCACATGCGGTAGTATGTTTTTATAGAAAATTCGAAAAAAATAAAGAAAAACTGACGTTTGAAAATTTCCGGCCAGTAATAGGTTCTAAATTTCAGTTTTCAGTTAAATTTTAATGGTGCGATCGCGTAGTGGTTAGCATGGTCACCTAACAAGTCACACGTTTAATTCTTGGACAAGGAGTTTAATAAGTGGAGTTTTTATGTTTTCCCTGTGCTTGCATGGGTTTAACCCGGGCTCTCCAGTTTCCTCTCACAATCCAAAACATGTAAATTCAAAATCAAAAGTAAAAATTAAGACACAAGCAATATGGAAATCTAGGCAAAATAATTAAATAAAAGTAAAATAAAAATGATGGCAGCAGATCACAGATCTTGAGGGAAAGAAAACATGTTTAATTCTTTTTGTTTCTGCTTTAGCTCACAGCAGCTCTTTTACACTGTCCTGATACAGCATTCTAAGCAGAAAACACTTTTTGACTATACATCACAACCTCAGGCTAAAAGTTACGGTGTTAATAACTGAAAATTTACAGACAGTGTGCATCATCAAAAAAACATTTGTTTGTGTGTGTGGTACCTGAATCAGGATTTTGCCCAGTGAAACAAATGGTGTGCTGATTTCTGTAAGGAAAAGGCAGCCAATGAAGAAATCACCTTGATCTTTCCTAAAAAACTGACAGGAAATAAAAACAGACAGTCACATAAAGTAAATGTCTATAAATGGCTGTTATCTACATTAACATGAGAGAGTGAGAGAGACTTTGTCCAGCGTGAACTACATTTATCTCTTTTATATCCAGCTCCAGATTGCCCAATCAACCGTAACCACTGAGCTAACCAAATTAGCTAAAAATCCCTCTTTTATTAAAGAGAGCTTTGATTTTTATTTCTTTGATTTATTACATAGGTGCATCCAAAAAACAGAATATGTAAGTGTCACATTTTTTGACTCACTCTAGAAAATGAACTGTTTATATACTGGACTATATGTCAGCTGAAGTGTCACAAGCATTTTTTAATAATTGTAGTCTTCAATGCAAAATCATAGAAAACATTAGAATATTTTATTTCCAGTCAGTTTCAGTCCAAACTGCCACAATTACAGGGAAGACTGCTGTATTGACACATGTCTAAAAGAAATCACTTACTGGTGACCTATATAATATATACCTATATATAATAACCCACTAAAGTTCACTGCTAAAATGACTGTATTAAAATTATATTTATAGAAAAATGACTAAAACGGCAAAGCAACAGGGATGATCCTAGGCTTGTCAAGCAAAACTATTCAAGAAAGCAGGGGAGCTTTACACAAGGACACATCCAGGGAAAAGGCTTTATTACCTTCTAAAAGTGTCTTACTTTGCAAAAGAAACGAAACAGCAAATGATTTTAGAGCACTTGATGCTTCCATCTGCTGACCTTTTCAGCAGGAATTGGCCCCTGCCCACAGCGAAGAAACTACTCAGAACTCGTTTGCTGATCAAGGTGTTACCTTGCCTGCCTGCCTAGCCAACTCACCTGACCTGAACCCTAAAGAGAATCTTTAGACAGACTGATTGCCTCCATGCCTTGCTGCATCAGTAATTTGTGCAAACCTGTATTATTAACTAACTGCATAAATGTGAAATTATACAGTTGTTCATAATAAACTTCAGTGTGTCTATAAGTGTTAAAAGATTTTCTATTCCAATGTCACTCTCTGTTTCCTCTCGGTTAATGAAATGCTGTATTGTCACATGAGAAATTCAGAACTCATCCGTTCCGTTGTGTGCGTTTGTGTGTGTAGTCAGATGTTAAATAAATAAGTACCTACTGAAACATGGCAGCCTCCCATGGTGGAACACAATACTCTAGAATTTTAACAGTATGTGTGTGCAAGTGAGGAAACCAGGTGCTGTTGAACAAGCTGATTATAGTGCACTGCTATTATTAAATTCTGATGTTTATAAATGTAACAAAAAATTTAAATGGTAAGCAGTTAAAGGTGTAATTGTTTGCCTATTTTTCATAGGTTGAGTTGATTCCTTACTGTATTGATGTGATTTCTACTTATCACATACTTTAATTCTCTTTACCAACAAAGTACACCGTTTGTAATTTTTGTTTGATTATAAATGTGAGAATAGTTCCAAATTATTGTCTCAGTCACAGAGGGTTCCACACCCAACCAGCGCTCACCCTCGTCTGAGTATTACCTGGTACACAGTGTCTTTAGTGACAAAGAATTTCTAAGACTTGGAGCCATATAATAAGCGATTCAGATAGATTAAACTTTGTTATGTATGAGAGAATTCAAAGGAGAATAACAGAACAAACAAACAAGATGCAAAATAAGTTTGGGGATAAGTTACATCTCATCATGAGTCAACATTAGGTTCCACTAATGCTAGACAATAATAGGACAGGCTAAGCAAAGTAGCTGGTCACAGTTGTAATATATAAAACCTAAAAGGTCAGCAGATCCCAAGATACAGACCTGCTCATCTTGCACACATAACCAGTCAGTGAGGTTACATTACTTTTCGCATCAAAGTTTTTATGTAAACATTACCGAAAGCTTCTGAACATGCATTTACAAAAATTTGTTAGTTTATCTTTTTTGTGTATTCGTCTGTTTTGGAAAATGTGTGCTTACTGTGTGTTTGTGAGAGTGTGTGTTCATGTGTATATCTTTGGGATGGTATATGCAGCAGTTGTGTGAATAATACAAGGCAGGGGTAATCTGATCTCTTTTAAGTAGTGACGAGAGCATTTAGAAACAAAGACCAGGTAACCTGCACACTACAACTTTACACGGCTCTCTGTGTCTGTGTGTGCGCGTGTGTCTCCATGTCTATCACTACTAGAAGTATATCGCCCCTCCCCCACCCACCAGGTCCTTCTGTGACGTTGTATTATCTTCCCCTACTGAACTGTTCTACTTGTTTGGACTTAATATTCACCTTTCATATTTCACCTTTAACAAGACAGCTGCTCTCCCTGTCTCTTTTCCATCTTTTCCTTCCCCAACTTACCAGAGTAAATGGCAGAAGAATTGTAAGGAGTGCGATGTGATGAAGGACCAGCAAGAACTCTTTTCTCACAAATAGGCTGATCGTCGTTAGAGAGTGTCTTCTGTAATTCTCATGGCCTTTGACTTGAAAACGATAGAAGTGGCTCAGGTACATGGCAAATATATCATATGCCATGTAAGGCACTCCATAACCAAGGACAAATGAGGTGGCTAGCCAGTGCCTGAAAAAAAGGACATTTAAGCTTGTGAAAAAAAAAATACTTATCACCTAGTCACTTTTGCTATAAATGTGTGCATATATGTGGATGTACACCTGCCTTTTACCCCTAGTTATATTTATAGGAATAAGCGGGTATTGAAGATGAATAAATGAATACATGTAAATCTAAGTATATTTATAAAACCTTATTAAATCAATGTAAATTCTAAATATATCAATTTAAATCTGAATATATATTTAGAAAATCCTGGATATATAATGTAAATCCAGAATAAATTAATAAATATCTTTATTAAACATGTCCTATATAACTTATGTGGTGGGACAGCATGGTTGCTTTGTATATATTTGGATTTGCATCTATATATTCATAATTAATAAATGTAAAGTTAGATTTACATATATATATATATATATATTCATTCATTTATCTTCTATACCTGCTTATTTCTTTACTAGGGGTCACAGGGATCTGCTGGAGCCTATCCCAGAACAGATAGGGCAAGAGGCAGGGGTACACCCTGGACAGGTAACCAGTCCATCGCAAGACCACACAGAGAAAACAATAATTAAATACTTTATTCTTTACATAGTTGAATGTGCTGACAACAAAATCACATCACTGAAAATCTAATTCATTAACCCACAGAGTTGGGTCACGCCAATAAAGTGGAAAAACACACTGAAGGCTGATTTAACCTTGATGGAATGTCCTCAAAACAAGTCAAAATGAGGCTAAGTAAGTGTGTGTGGCCTCCACATGCCTGTATAACCTTCCTGCAATGCCTGAGTATGATTTTAATGGGATGTCGGATAGTCTCCTGAGGGACCTCCTTCCAGACCTCAACTAAAGCATCTGCCAACTCTTGGACAGTGGCGTTGGTGGATGGAGCAAGACATGATGTCCTAAATATGCTCAATTGGATTCAGGTCTGGAAAACGGAATCCAGTCCATAGCATCAATGCCTTCGTCTTGTAGGAACTGCTGACACATTTCAGCCACATAAGCTCTAACATTATCTTGCAAGAGAAACCCAGGGGCAACCGCATCGGCATATGGTCTCACAAGGGGTCTGAGGATTTCATCTCGGTACCTAATGGCAGTCAGGCTACCTTTGCCAAGCACATGGAGGGCTGTGCGGCCCTCCAAAGAAATGCCACTATACACCATTACTGACCCACTGCCTGGTTATGCTGGAGGATGTTGCAGACAGCAAATGGCACATTTATGGCCTGCTGGAGGTCATTTTGCAGGGCTCTGGCAGTGCTCCTTGTGTTCCTCCTGATGTACTGGTCTGGTCTCCTGGTAGCACCTCCATGCTCTGGACACTATGGTGACGACCACAGCAAACCTTCTTGCCACAGATATGTCATCATGGATAAGCTCAAATTTGATTTTTATTGATAATTTTTAGTGAGATTTTGTTAAATGTCAGCACATTCAACTTTGTAAGTATTTAATAAGAATATTTCATTCATTCAGATCTAGAAAGTTTTTAGTGTTCTCTTTAATTTTTTGCACTGTGTATATATATTTATATTCTGATTTATATTTACAGTGGGGCAAAAATGTATTTGGCCAGCCACCAATTGTGCAATTTTGCCTTCTTTAAAATGAGGAGAGAGGCCTGTAATTTTTATTATAGGTATACCTTAACTATGAGAGATAAAATGAAAAAAAAAATCCAGAAAATCACATAGTCTGATTTTAAAGAATTTATTTGAGACAATGACTATTGTTAAAAGCACTCTACAAATAAAGCTGAATTGAATTTGCAGATTATAGTAAAATATATGTACTTATAAGTATAAGTCGCCTACAAACAAGCAAGATTTCAGGCTCTCAGACCTGTAACATCTTCTGTAAGAGGTCTACTCTGTCCTTCACTCATTACCTGTATTAATGGCACCTGTTTAAACTCCTTATCAGTATAAAAGACATAAGAAGCATTTTAGGGTCCTGAAGTGGCCTAGTCTCCAGATCGCAAACCCATAGAAAATTTTTTGGAGAGAGCTAAAAGTCCCTAAAACTGCTATACAGAAAATCTGCATTTTGGAATGGGCCAAAATATCAACAATGTGTGAAAACCTTGTTGAAGACTTACAGAAAAAGTTTGACCTCTGCCATTGCCATATATAACAAAGTATTGGGATGAACTTTTGTTATTTGACCAAATTCTTATTTTTCGCCATAATTAAAAAAAAATTCTTTAATTGAATTTATCCATTTTCTGGATTTTTCTCTCATTTTGTCTCTCATATTGAGATATACCTATGAATATCTATATTTTTACAAAGAAGTACAGTGTGCAGTTAGAGTTATGAGACAGTGTGGTATTAGATGACTTACCTGTTTGTTATTACGTTTTCCCTGCATGAGGACACCACAATGATTCCAGCAAAGGTAGCCATGATGGCATGAACAGAAGAGACCAGTCTGAAAGAGAGAAAAGAAAAGAAAGAGAGAGACAGAAACCAAACAAAAATCCAGTCATCCATCTGACCTATTTTTCGAGTGCATGCCTAATTCAATATTTATTTTAATCATTCATCTTCAGCAAGTGCTTTGTCTTGCCAAAGCCTATCCTAAAACACTCGTTGCTGGGTAGCAATACATCCTGAATTAGAAGCCGGTTTATCAACATACACTCTGACAGCAGAATTTTACCACCTTTAACTATCAGTGTTGCAGTTTTTGTTTTTCTTATTTACTGTTATTAAACATGCATACAAAACTTTGCATTTTATGCTTGTTTTGCAGTAGTGCAAAGCTCCTGGAAACTGTCACATTTCAACTGAACATATGTAAAATCTTTATTTGACCCACTATCAGTCTGCGCTCAGTAACAGGGTTCACTAATTTGCCTTTGTCAGTATTTCTTTGTGTTTAGGATCAGTGGGCTGCTGATACAGCAATTGGTAGGGTGATTGAATCCAGTCAGCCACTGCAAGACAAAAAACAGAACTAACTTTACATAGTTCATTCTGTAACTTTACTTGTATTCAATTATAACTATATTTCTCTTGCTATTCTAAAAACATCACTTAAAACTGTTAAATCTGTTGTAAAAAAAAATCATATAAGAATTGTTACTCGTCATACTGTTCGAACATGATCTGCATTTCACACTAGTATGTCATGTCATAATGTTGGACTGTATGACAGATAAAACAGACTAGTCTGTAGTTTTATCTGATAAATCCATGACACGCTCTGTATTCCGCCTTCTATTATTAAATGGTAGCTAGCAATAAACAAACAGCAGCATCATCGGGTCACAAAAACACTCCTTTCCTACTGCAACTTTTTTCTTTTTGCTGTATTGCCCTTCGGACCCGTTTCTACATTTTTCTGAAGCGGTTTAAAGTTATCTGTGCTCCTATTAGTTCTTGTCTTGATAGTCATTGTAGAAATCACGATGCAAGGAAAGTGTCTAAAATCAATTAACACTCACAAAATTTCATCAAAGAAAAACAACTATTGATGGAATTACGGTGAACATGTCAAACTAGAGATCTAATAAGAGTTTTTTCTGTAGTAGAACTTCAGTACTAGATTGTTACATGTTATTTTAATTATGCTTTTATAAATGAAAATTTTAGTAAAGCTGATTTGTGATAATGTTTGTTCTTAAAATAGACATTATACACATTTAAAACCTGTATATTACAAGTTGGCCTTTTGGCAAATTTTCTCAGTTTTCACACTAGGACATGTCTGAACAGTGTGTAGAAAGAGTGTGTAGAATTTTTTTCTGGTAAGGTTGATAAACCAAGTGCACAAACGTGTTAATAAAAGTCACATGGATAACCAGCTGAGCTGCAGAGATATTTCCCTTTACCTTCAGCTGCACACATTAATATAAGGTAATGGATATTAATTATGTAAACTAGTTCTCCTTGTTTTCAAATTCTAAGCGTGTTTCTGTGTGTGTGTGGGGGGCTCTAGACTGGCAGCAGCTGTATTTGAAATGCAAATGCTCTATTTGCCAAAATTGTGTTAGTAGGCCTGAAGGCACAGCAGAAATGAGAAGCCATATTAAACTCAACAAGGATATTAAAAATGAAATTACAATAAATTGATTAATAAAAAACAAGTAATTTGTATTGCAGTTAAAAAGTAACAAGTGTAAAACCCCTAAAAGGAAGAAGTCTTTTTTCCTGTATGGGGTGACAAGTTCGGCATGACGACACCAGTCACATGACCTAAAGCTGCCAACTTACACCGAACCTGGCCCCAGGATAAACAGCCCATTCTGAAAACACACACACACACACACACACACACACACACACACACACACACACA